>SKCR01026769.1:0-58063 GCA_019454045.1 Zanthoxylum bungeanum | reverse complement strand
CGACGTGAATAGTGATTTCGCTAGGCGTAATCATTTATTACGACGCGACGGAAAATTCGTTAATTTGGAATTAGCGAACCCGAGCCCGAGTGTGATTGCGAGCGCATTCGTATTTTGAATCCGAGCGCGGCACGTAAGTCACATCAAGCGTCAATCATTAGTCACATCATGCGTCAAATCAATTGTCACTTTGAGTGATGTGACTTGACAACATGTCACTTTATTAAAGGTGATGTGACTTAAAGTTAAAGTGATGTGATGTGACTAAAGTAAAGTGATGTGATTGAAAAGGCATTTTGTGCTTTTTTGACTTTTGTATTTGATTTTTGTTTTTTGAAAATGAAATAATATATAAGTAAATCATTTCATTTCTCTCTCATCCAACCAAGCAAAAACGTTTTTGCTTCTCCCTCCTCTCACTCACGGTTTTTGCCTCTTTTTTGAGCCAAAATCTTCTCTTCTTCCTTCTTCACGATTGAGCATTTTTTCTTCTTCATTTTGGTTTGATCAAATATCATTGAAGAAGAAAGAGTGCTAGCACACACATGGGTTGTATTGGGTGATAGGGAAACGAATTTGTGGCTTGGAAAGCTTGAAGCTTGGAGCTTCCATGGAGTCATCCATGGCTGATTCTGTGCACCATCAAGGAGGAGCAAAACCGAGCCATCCACCACCTTTGGGAGACATTGCCGAGCCATCTTGGAGGAGGAAAAAGCTTGTGTTCTTTGTTTCATCAAAACCCCCAATGTGAGTTATGTTTCCGCCTTACTCCTTTTTTGTATTCATGCGTTTTTCTTGCTTGATTTGTTGATTTTGGGACCTTAATTAGAACTCAACATATATATATATATATCTCTGTGTGTGTGTGTGTGTGTGTGTGTGTAGATATGATTATCTTCTGAACAAATCTGTGATAGAATATCATCATTTTGTAATATATGAGCTACTTGCTAATGAATGATGGATTTGAAATGTGTTGTGTGATATACATGACATGTAAGTTGATACTTTTATTTGATTTTTTATGTAATATTTTGTTTTATGTTTTGTTTATATACTTTAATTTTATGTTTTGTTTTGGATAAAAATGATTATGGACAAATTATTTCACATGATATGAGATATTCAATTAAATGATATATGATACGTTTTTTGCCACGGTGCTTATATGATGATTTTGCATTGTGGATTTTGAAACCTCTGTTGTGCATGTATATGATCTTGTCCAACTGCAGTGGAATCCCATTATCCTTTGTCGATATGGTCATGTTTATGACAATACTTAGTCTATGCGCATGTTGTGATATTTTATGTCGTATTGAAAATGTACGGTATCAAGTTTTAGTAAAGATAAGTAAAAGAGTGTGAAACCCACATGGATTTTATTCAACTCACACTAATTACTATAATTAGTAAACCTAACTTTATTTAGAAAGTAATTTAAAATAATCTAAATCAAGACTAAAACTAAATAAGCAAAATATGAAAATGTTAATTTAGAAAAGATAAATATGAGAGAGAATCTAAAGTCTGATTTACCTAACTATCCCTTATATATTTGCTATGCCAATAAATTTTTATTCAGTTGAATTATTTATAGATCAAGAATCCTAAATTATTCTAACTCTATCTCTCGAGTGCCGAGTGAATATATTATCAATAACATACTTCGATATCCCTATAAAAATCTAGGAATTAATAATTCATTACGCTATGTGATTCTTTATTAACGACTTCAAAGGGATTCTAAATTCTCCCGAACTCTATAAATATCTCAGGTTATATTATCTAGATCCTATTCAAAATCACCTCTCCCGAGCGATAAATTCTAAACATTCAATCATCTTAATCTGTGGCCAACAAACTAGAAGCATTAAATATAAGAGAAAATAAATAAAATTAATTAAAACTTCATAAAAATCAAATTGGCAAACAACACATATGTTTCAAGCATTGGCTATATCATCCTCTAGAGTAATACAGTTAGTTCATGACTAAAGATAATAACAATGAAAATAATGTCAATAACATAATGGACATCATTGGAGTTTAAAGAAAGAAACTAGAAGATTAAACCCGAATCGAATCCATTTGTCTTCAGACGTCACCGTATTCATCTCTTATTGTTACTCTTCAATCTTCTTTCATGAATCTTTCTAAAATATGTGTTTTGAACTCTTTATTTGTGTTTTTTCTCTCTTCTTTAGTGTTTTGGACGAGCTTATGTATTTATAGGGAAATCCTGGAGTCCTTGTGCATGTAGAATACGACTTTATTAAGATTTTATCCTTCTATCGCAGTGTTAGAATTGGCGTCGCTATGCCTAATCCTCAGGAAATATTTATGTGCATTCTGTCTGGGCGTCGTGATGCTACAATGGGCGCTGCGAAGCCTAACTCTTGGGAAATCATATGTCCACAGCAATGTGGGCGTCACGACGTCCACAAGTGGTGATGCGATGCTAGGGCACTTTCCAGGATATTGATTTTTTTTTTTTACTTTTCCTGCTTTCCCACGTGCTTTCAATGAGTCTGTAAGGTCCCAAAACAAGTCCAATTACTCCGAGATCCATGTTCTAATGCTTCATATCAATCAAAACATAAAACAAACTATAAAAACATAAACGACATGAAACCTAACAAAATAGTAAGCTAAGGATGATTGAATAAGTGGGTACAAACCACACTTATCAAACACACCCAAACTTAATTTTGCTAGTCCCGAGAAAAAGACTAAATAAAAATAAACAAACAATAAAAAAAATTAACTAGGCCACTTTCGTAGGGATCATAATTGCATTTAGTGTATGCAACAAGCCTTTAAACCCCCGGCGACCCTAATGGACGAGTTATAATCTTGTGAGGACTTGCAGTGATGACACCCAAAACGTCATCCACACACATTCAATAATGCAAAAAAAGTATAGAAGTAAATAAAATAGTCCCGGTAGAATGCCTACCAATGAAGTCAGAGAATCTTCAAAGTACTCAACACAACTTAAATCTAAGTTCTTGATTAAATCATCTAAGCCAGACTTATAGTGTATGTGTGTAAAAGTTCATTCATAGCTCGACTCTTTAAGTAAGCTAACTCAATGATTTCATCTCAAAAATTGACCAATTTAGATATCTCAAAGGTACTCTGCATTTGCCTATTCTATGCTTAATATGGTACTATTTTTTTCTTCATTTTTTTCAACAGACCTACTCTTTAAGGTAGCATTTCTCCTCATAGTGGTCTTAACACTTGCCCATGGGTTGCTCCACGCTTATCGGTTATAGGTAACTTCTTTTTTCTTTTCAATTTTTTCTTTTAAATTTTTTTCTTTCTTTCTTTTGTTTTTAACAATATCATACATCATAACACTATCATATTGAGATAGATATCTAAGCAAACGGTCATTCATCGACAATTAATTTCTTCAACTAGTCACTTTGCTAACTATCTTGGTTCTTACTACTAGAAACCTATTGTTAAGTGCTTACGAGTCAAACCTAGATCACCTACTGAAGGTATCAGATAAAAGTCAATTGGGAACTTATCATTTCTAAGATTTTATTATAAAGCAAATAAAATTCATTATTAGTCTTATATTTTACTACGTAGGATTTAAAACCAAAATATTTAATTTTTTTATAACAAGGACTATCACTACATGCACACACCCAAAAACTTAAAACTTGCATGGTCGTAAGATAAACATAAAGAAACAAGAGTGAGGAACAACACTGTCATGGATGGAGTAGATCAGGCTCCTGTGGGTCAGACTTTGGTTGCCCGGGCTGTATAGGTTGTACTAATACTTGTATAAATACACATGCAAACTAATCAACTATCAAATAGCATGCAATAAAATAAAACTAAAGTAAAGAAAAATAAAAATAAATAAATACAAGGGTTGCCTCCCCGCTAGTGCTAAATTTAACGTCTTCAGCCAAACGTAACCACCCAAGTGGTCATGGTGGCTTCAATGTAGCGGACCATATAATCTCATAAGCTTTCTTCTTTGGTATCCACCAGTTGTTATGACATGAAAAATTCAACTTGGTGGGCTGTGGCAGTTTATCCATGGATGGTCCTCCAAGGTCTACTGATGGTCGAAATTTTTGACTATATATGTGGAAAAATTGGCTCGACCATTTTTTGAGCTTCCCAGTGATCATCTTCAAGTGAGTATTGACTCTTGGTTTCCTCTTTTTACGGCTCTTTGGGAGTGGTTACAATTTTATCTGTGAAGAATCTTCTTTGTTTGGCTTAACTGCTGGTTCACCCTATGTGTTAACTAGAATATATAGAGATAAGCCTAGTATATAGTCATTATCTATTGCAACTAGTCTTTCTACAGTGTCTATCCTACAACATTCTTCATCATCTTGAGGACTTAGCATGGATCTGAAAACACTAAAGGTGACTTCTTCATCTTGAACTCTCATTTTCAGTTCACCTTTCTGCACATCAATGATTACTCTGCTTGTTACGAAGAAAGGTCTTCCAAGGATGATTGGAATGTCATGATCCTCCTCCATATCTAAAACAATGAAGTCAGTAGGAAAATAGAACTTATCTACTTTAACCAACACGTCCTCTACTATTCCTCATTGGTAGGTGAGAGATCTATCTGCTAGTTGCAATGTGATAGTGGTTGGCTTTGCCTCACCTATACCTAACTGTTTGTAGATAGATAAGGGCATGAGATTGATACTAATACCCAAATCACATAGCGCCTTACCAAAATATCGATTCCCAATAATGCACGGTATGATAAAGCTGCCATGATCCTTCAGCTTTGGAGGTAGCTTCTTCTGTATGATGGCACTACACTCCTCTGTGAGTGCTATTATTTCAAAATCAGTCAGCTTCCTCTTCTTGGACATTATCTCCTTCATAAACTTCACATAATTAGGCATTTGTTCCAAGGCGTATGTAAATGGGATATTGATGTGGATCTTCTTAAAGATATCTATAAACTTGGCAAACTAAGCAACCAATTATTTCCTTTGAAAGCGTTGAGGGTATGGCAAAGGTGTCTTCGGGATGAGAGGTGGCTTATATGAAGGAACTATTTCATTGTTCTCTTCTTTTATTACTGTTTCCTATTGAATTACTTCCTTTTTACCTTAACTGCCTTGGTCCTGACAGGTATCTTTAGTCTCTTTTCTGCTCCTGAGGGTTATGGCTTGGCACTGCTCTTTAGGATTGACTTCAGTATTACTATGAAACACCCCTATTTGTTGATTCACCATAAAAGAAGCAATGTACCCAATCTGCACTTCTAAAGATTTCATTGTTGCCTATATATTGCCCATATATATTTTAATATTATTCAGTCTCGACTCATTCTTCTCAAATCTCTCTGAAGTTTTAGGAACAAACGTGCTCATGAGGTCTTTTAGGGAAGGTTTATGCCATGATCTTTGATTGTTGAAGCAAAAAAGAGGTTGCAAGACATTATCTATGTTAGCATACAACATGTTTGAATGATAATAATTAAACATAAGATTACCTCTATAGTTGTTGAAGTTTCAATTGTTCATATATTGGACTTGCTCATTTCCTCCGTCAGGTAAGAGCATTATATTCATAGCAGCAACTTTAATAGATGGTTGCCCTATTGATTGTTCAATACTGCTAGATGAGTCGTGAGGGATGACACTTGAGCTGTAAGTGCAATCATAGGATCCATCTCATATATACCAGCCACCTTAGGCACACTAGTGCATTCACTTGGCCATTGGAAATTTTTAATGGCCATCTCCTCCAGTAGAGCATAAACATTTTCGGCAGATTTCTTGAATAATGTTCCTCTAACGGCTGCATTGACTATGATTCTATTTGGACCATTTAACCCATTATAGAATAACTGAATCTGAAACCAGTCTTCAAAATTATATTATAGGAATCTCCTAAGCAGATCTTTAAAGTGCTCCCAGGCCTCGTACAGATTCTCAATTTCCAACTACTTAAATATGCTTATTTCTGTTCTCAGTTGGGATGATTTAGCTTGCGGAAAGAATCTCGCAAGAAATATTATAGCCATACCCTACTATTTTCATGATGCTCCCCATCAGAATAGATTATAGCCAACCCCTCGCCTTATCTCTTAAAGAGAATGGGAACAAGCGTAGCCTGATGATCTCTTTGGTCACGTCATTCATCTTGATCGTAACTACTATCTCCAAGAACATCTTTAAATGCACATTGGGATCATCTACAGCCTAACTTCCAAACTGGTTCTTTCGTACCATATTGATCAATGCAGATTTCAGCTCAAATTTATTGGCATTAATTGGTGGGTGCGCAATCCCAGGTGATTAATTTTGGTGTAAATTAATTGGATAGATTTTGTGAATAAATTGAATATTGGCATGAAAATTGGACAAATAATTTACTGGATCAGATCGGTTTTTATACTTCAAACATAATATTTCTTATAATAATTATGCTATTTGGATGTGTATTGGGTGGTGGATTAATTTCAAAAATTATTTCGAAGCAAAAACTTAAGAAAACAGTGAAAATTGCTTCGAAACGAGCTCACCACGTCACAACTGTCCAAACAGTGAACTGGTCACTGTTTGGACAGCATAAGGGTTGGGCAATGATCAGATCGGTGTAACATCCACATTCATGGAGATGCTACCGGTAGGGAATAGGCTATACTATCCCTCCTAAGCCACTGACTTTCTAACTTCAAACAATATTGATACTTTTCTCAATATAATTTCATATATGGAACCAATGCACAAATCCACCACATAGTTCGTGAAATAATATACATACGATTGAACAGACAATAGTTACAACTCTATATTTGAATACTTATACGCAACTCTATTATACAAAATATATGAGACTAGACTTTACTTGACTTGACTGAACTCAAAAAATTCTTGGTTCTAAACCTGAAACTGTCACCCGAAAACCATATTTTCTGAAAATTATTTTCTTATCTGAAAACACATATTTTCTTAACCCGAAGCTGTTCTATCTACAAAACTCTGGTCCTTCTATAAGACCATATTTTCTTGCTAAAGCTCTTTTATAAAACCTTAATTTCTGAAAACTGCATCTCTAAAAACCTTTTCTCTAAAAATTATCTCTGGAATTTGTCTATGAAAATCTTGACGTATGGGGGCATTACGTATCATCGTCCCACCATACACCTAACAAGATCCAGAAGTGCAAATCCATGACATTGGGCGTTATGTATTGCTCTCCCCCAAAGCATGCCACTACATGTCCCTGAAACTAGTGGTCTTAGGGCGTTACATAACACCGTACCCAAAGCCACTAAACTAGGACTGAGGGTGCGAATCTATGATACCCTCTAGGATCTGAATCTAGGATCTAGGGGCATCTGTCATCCCTAGTCCTGAACTGCGTGTGCACATGATCTTTGAGATCATCAAATCCATATCTGTGTCAAGTTACATACTTAAAGTGTGGTTTTCCCTATGTCTAGAAACATAAAGTCATAGTTAGAAAATATCTCTTTCTAAAACATCTCTTAAATCATGATCTTTCATGAAATATCTGCAATAAAAATCAACTAACGTCTTAGGTGCGTAAAAAAATAAGTCTTTACTTAAAACAGTATAAATAAAAATTTAACTTAGAAATAAAGTATCCACTCATTGATTTGGAATCCGGTTGGCATTATTCTCTTGTTGAAGGAAATTTCGATTCCTGAAATGATCTTGTGAGCTATAAACTTGAGAATCACCATTTGTTGCACCTAAAATGGCTTGAGGAAGAAGAAGAAAGTTTGAAGAATTCTTCTTGGGTATACACGTTTTTGGCCTTAAGGAAGATAAGGGAATAGTGACCTTTTTATTTGAAAAATGAGCTGATTTTAATCATGAAAATGGGTGGCTATGATTGAGCCACATCACTCTAAGTTTATACTCTTCTCGAAGTTACTATAGCGACCACGTAATTTTTGGTTTTTGACCCATATCAGATTCAAATTTGGAAAAATATTCAACATGAAAGTTGTAGGTCGCGGTCTTAGCTTTCCGACGATATAACATTCATAAAAATCAGAGGTTGTCTAAAAATATTACGGCCCGATTCCTAAAGACTATTGGGGGATGAGACATAAGCTAAGTTTCGCGTCGGAATTTCAAGGAATTTACCGAATATCCCAAATGCCATTTTATGAGCATGTACTTGCATGAACATAATTTATATCAAGTATTATACCTCCAAACTATAATAGTCTTCAGGCTCTAGTAACGTACAAGTAGCCAGGTCACCGGATGTTACAATTATCCCCTTGTAAATAGGATTCGTCCTCAAATCCTCTTTAAAACTGGAATTCCAGAGTCTGTTTTGATATTAAATTATTGATATTGAACATCATATCGCAAGTCATATGATTCAAATGCTATTTCTTAAGTCACTAATATTTAACCGTCTATATACTCATTCTCTAGTCCGCTTTATCAATTATATCATAACCAAGATGGTACTCTATTTTTGTCTGCATGGACTCTTATTTTACTGTAAACTATTACACATCACCTGGATTCACTATGAATTAGCAGCCAAGACCTTCGTCAAAATGATTATTCATTCTTTAGTTAATAGGTATGCATTACTCTTCTTCTTATCCTAATATATGTTTCATGCATAATACCTCTTGAATTCTAATTGAGTGGTAATTCCTCGTCCTTATTTCATAAAATTCATGCTGAATATTTAATACAATTGTCAAGCTACAACCATTACTATGCCTTATAGAAATCTCATTTTTAAACTTCTATTTATGCTGAACATTACTTGTTTCAATCGGATTCTTCCTAATGGGTACTTTCGAACTTCTCTAGAAATACTAACGTTCTCCATGGTTAAGCCATTTTCATGTACTGATTCTATTCTGGTGCAAGTGTATAAAAGAATAATCTCTTGTATATTTTTTTAGCTCTGCTTACCCATCACAAACTAGCATTCATCTCCATAACTTAACTATTTAACTCTCTATTTTCTTACTAAACTTCAACTGCTTATGGTTTATGTTATTTCAAGTTCTCGCTTTTTTGACTATCTGTGGGGCTTAACATTTCATTAGTGCAAGGTCAAATTTTTTATGTACCTCTTGTTTACTAGTGTTTTCTACTAAATGATTTTTGTACCAAAGAGGTTAATTCTTGGTAGCCTCTTTGGGATCCTTCTCAATTTGCTAATGACTTAGAAATAAAGTTCTTAAGCTGAGATTAATTATATGTATACTTTTGCTTAAACTATATTCCATGTTTCGACGTCTATATTGGCGATTCAGTTTTAGCTATAATTCAAGCTCTATCCATACTTTTACTTCCATTTTTATTATGAATTTGGTCACTATTTCCTTAACTTGATCCATACCTGGTTGACTCCTGGGATCTCCCTATTTTATTGTTTCTATATTCTTGCTTTATCAAGTGTTGTTAATCAGGAATACACAAATATACACAAAATTATGGATTTTATCTTTATCTGATGACCTTTTACCTAAATTATACCTGATAACTCACACATTGTACCAAATGCAACATTGAAGTGAAATTATCTCATTGATTCCATACAACACTACACATCTACCAAACCACCCATAACTATGGCTAATGCCATCCTAAACCCGTGGTGGTTAGGTCGACTTTAACTATGGATGGTTGCTTCGCATCGATTAAGTGAGTTAAGAATTAATAGAAATTTAGTTTCATTCCAATACTGAGAAATCTTATTGTTACGCCCTTTTGTCATTGCTTACTCAATATTCTCTCCTTTGTCGCCGTACCTCGACAGTTCCACTTCCAAACCTTTGACTTATTGATCTTCTTGACTTCTCTTCTGATCTCGTTCTATACTCGGAAGTTTCATGATCTATGTCTCTATTTCCTTACTAGAATGATATCATCTCTTGCATGTCTCTAGCCATGTCTAACATTATTCTTTTATATCTCCGTGACTACTAAGCTAAAACTTTATCTCTTCATCGATTCATCCAGACAACTTCTCTTTTAAATATCTCACTTAGGGCTATTTTCTTTCCATTCTGCTATTGTTTTTGGCGAGAGTCTTAAAACGAACATCGAGATCCATCTTTGTCACTGTTGTTTGATGAGGGTGGTTTGTCATAGAGTTTTCTGGTTGCGGTGTCCTCACTAATTACTCGTGCTGCTTATCTATAAGTTTAGGACTCTTTTGTTTACATATCTGGTTTTGGCACCCAAGCTTAAGTACTTCTGCTAAAACTATTTGAATTACCCCCTTCAACTTTACTCGTAATTTATCTCCGACTATTGGTCATACTACCTGTTCCCGAGATCTTCCACAAGATTCATGCTCTCTCAAAATCCTACCGTACTCCCATTGTTATTCTTTCTTTCTAGGTTTTGCGCTATTACTTAACTTTTCTCCTTATCTCGATTTCTTAAATCTCTTAAATCCTCACTTTATGGTGTCGCTACTGGCCCTTTGGCTTGGGTGTTACCTTTTCACTAATCCTATATAAGTCAGGTATCCAAGTTATGGTAAACTCTTTATAAGTCGGGTTTCTTATTTTCGCATTGCTATACAATGCTTACTTTGATTCCCTACTCTATTGAACATTTACTTTCTGGGGGCTATATGTTCTACCTATCGACTATCTTGCTATTTTGTGATTTATCCATCTTGTCCAATGTATTCCCTTACTTATTCAAATCCTTACTAGACTTTAAGTTGATGGTTGAAACATTCTTCTCACTTCTGGTTGGGTGCTTAAATACTTACTAGAGTAGGGCTTAATAGAAGGAAAAATTATCGTTCACTCTGTTGGGACCGAAATTGACTACTTCATATCTTAGAATTTCACAACTTTTTATCATCCCTTTCGTGGTCTCCACTTACGTTGTTTTGTTATTTTTTATTTTTTGTTATTTTTTTTATGCTATGCTACCTATGTCACTATACGTACATAATTCTCTTGTCACTTTCTATTTATTTCTTACTATTTTCATATCTTATTCTTGGCTCTAAGCCATGCTACTGAGGCTAGTGGTGGTTCATTCTTCTGAGCTACTTCCCAGATTTATTATCTCTGCTCTTATAGCTACAACTTTGCTATCTAATCTTACTGCCTATATTGGTACTTTTTGTTAATTCATATGTGTTTCCGATCTCACGGGTTGTCTTTGCTCTTACTGGTACGACATCTTCGAATTAGGATATAAGCCGAATTCTCCCTTCTCTAGCCTTGGCGGCCTTCTTGATTTTATCCTAGATAATATATTTTCTATTGTCTTTTATCTCTTTCTTAGGATAAACTCTCATTAGGCTTTATTGCGGTTATATTCGCTTATACGGAGAAAGTCTTGAACTAGCATTTTATGTTTTGGTGGACATTAATGTCCTTACTCTGGCATTCCATATCCTGGTGGAGTCTATTACTCATGTAGGATAGGTATGGGATAGACTCCGTCAGAATAACTTCCTTAGCTGAAATCACTAGATGGAAAAGACTTTGGTAGACCGGGCCTCATCTATGCCAATTCCTTTGGTTAAGGCAATTGATCATTTCTTTTTAAGGCCTTAATTTTACTTGCTTATTGGTCTGAGTTTGCGTATCTAGAACTCTACATCCTTTATGGCATCTTGTATCTATTTTATCAACTAATCCCGATTTCTTGTTACTTTTATCTTTCTATCTATTCTTCATTACTCAAGGAACATGCTTTCTATATAAGATACTTGAGGCTATTGGGTCTATTTGATGAAATTTTCTGATGAGGGAATGCGTCTTATTAGGAATGAAGGAATCTTACGAGAAGGGAAAGAACTTTACTTAGGTCTACTTGACATTTCACTTTCGCTCAAGTTTATTCTATTTTCTTTTCTATTACAAGTTTTGGTACTTTCTTATTGTAGGCATTGCATTTTTGCATATCAGCCCGATGATGAGTCTCGTATGGAGACAACTACTTCTTTAGTCATGAAAGTCGCGGGAAACGAACGTTGGAAGGGTAAAATTGGAAAATAGAATTTTGTTGGATTTTATCTGAGTTGTTTAGCTTCGGGTTCGCTTGTTGGACCTCCGTTTTAAAACACATCCCTAGCCCAAACCCATTAAATCACATCCAAATTAAATAAATAAAATATTAAAATACACCTCACAAATTAAATAATTAAAACCAATTAAATTAAATTAAATCACATTCCTAATTTAATTAAATCACCTACCAATTTAAGATAAATCACCTACCAATTTAAATAAATCATATCCTTAACTAAAAAGAACAAATCATATTAATTCCCCTAATTAAAGATTTTCCCTATCACATACTAAATTAAAAATATCTCCTAATTAATATACAAATTTGATTCCTTCTCCAACATGGTAAACCCCCTCCATTGGCCTATAAAAAGAACCATTCACCCCTTACCAAAACCTGGCTGGCAGTTTCACACAAAAAAACACACAAAATAATAACCCTAAACCTGCCCTTCTCTCTTCCTCCCCCACTCTCCATTCTCTCTCTAAAAACCCTAGTTCACGACCTCAATCATCTCTCTTGGCATGCATGAAAATTAAAGAAACCCTAAAGCTACGCATACACACACACGTTGATTGCCCCTTAACACACCATACTGACCTGCCGCATCATAAGCCAACTCATTCACACCCACTCACGAAAATAAACCCATTCACGCCATGCACGCATCATAAATAAACCATGCACTAACCCTAACTTTCTTCACGCCACCTGCCCATGTACCATGCAGCGCTCAGATTCACGTTAACTACCCTCAACTCATCACACGCAGCGCACCATCACTCACCCCTAGCCTATTGACACTCTCTCACCAGCACACACGTCCCTCTCTCAACTCACAACACAGCCTCACTTGCACACACGTCCCTCACGTAGTCATGTCTAGCTCATCGCTTCACTCAGCACACACGCCACACTCTCTCACACAGCCTCACTTGCACACACGTCCCTCACGTAGTCACGCCCAGCTCATCGCTTCACTCAGTACACACGCCACACTCTCTCACCAGCACATACGTCCCTCTCTCAACTCACAACACAGCCTTCAACGGACAGCAACCATAGCCCACTCACGTAAAGCACCTCCCCTCACGCCATAACCACACATCAACGAGCAGCCTCTCCACGCATCATACTCACTTTCATTACGTCACAGCCAGCCACACCCACTCAAAACCACGTAGCTTCATCATCCACTCACACTTCAGCGCATGAGCAACCAAACTACCTTCACGTGAAGTAATAAATCAACACAAAATTAGTGACCAAATTGCCCTAAAATTCTGTCCAGAACAGCCCCCAAAAATCCTTGAAAACTGCAGCATAAACCACCCCCATATACATCTAAAACTGTCCCCAAAATAACCCTCCTCAAAACAACCCAGTCCACTGTCGCAAAACACCCTACGAACAGTCCCTGAACTGCACTGTCCTCATCGTGAAAACCCCCCTGGAATTAACCCAAAAACTGCATAAAACAGTCCCAAAAACTGCCAAAATAGTAACAAAAACTGCCCCAGAAAACACCCCCAAAACTGCACTGAAAACCAGTCCAAATAACCGTCAAAACAGTCCATAAATTACCTTAAAACAGTGACTCGAAAATACAATAAAAACAGCATTGAAACGGAGTGAAAACAGCAGCCCGAACAGCAAAACAGCGAGGAGAAACGTTGAGTTCGTGAACCAGAAAAGTTACGGAATATCAACCCTTCCGACGGCCGTGTAACGCGCTTTCGAGAGACGACAAAAGAGGTTAGACCTGAGGGCACCTTCTTTATTTATTATCTTTCGTTTCTTTTATTTATTTTGATATATTATCGCATGAGAGTCGTTTATTGAGGCATGATGTGATTGTTGGATGAGAGCAATGTGTGTTCCCTTTTGTGGTATATTGGATGGAAACCCGGACGTAAATTCCGTAGCCGATTCCGAATGGACGGTAGTGCGGTTTGTACTCGGGATACAATGCCACGTACCGCTTAAGAGACACGTATTTCGTCTCATCCAAACTTGTATTTGAGCATGCTATAGTCTAGTTTATTGTTTATTTTCAAGCATGATTATGTTAATTTATGCATGGTATTTTGTTTAGTTTATGATTATGTTTAAATAGTTATTTGTTTATTTTGGTTTAATGGCTCAATGTGCTCATTGTGAGATATTACGTATTTGCCATTTAAAGACTTATTTTCGAGCATGCAAACTTAGATTAGGAGTTATTTTAATGAATGCATACTAGACGTAGATTACCCCTGAGCATGAATGTTGAATAGATTCGGTTATTTTATTGCACAAATCATATCATCACAAGTGACATAAGTAAGGGACCATTCCGAACCCAACGGTTTGGGTCTTCCCTTGCGAGGGGTGAGTGCGGCCTTAAATCTTTGTCCCGGTTCACACCGGTGGCGACTCCATTATTCTCCGGTTTAGTTCCCTTCCCCGCGGACTACTCCGTACTCTCAACTAGGCCCTGAGTCTAGAACAGCATGCGTCGCCCAAGTTTCTGTGTCCTACACTTTATCTATCTAATTTTGTATCTCTATTGCTTCTTACCTCTGATCGCTTAAATATCTATGCATCTTTCTTGCTTTTCTTCTTCTTTCTTCTATTTTCTCTTCCTCCTCTTTACTCTCCTAGGTAGACATTCTTGGATCTCTACTATCTATTTCATAGCTTATTATGAACTTCTGAAGTAAAACAGGATGATTACAAAATGATTCTTAACTGAAGGAATGATCATGGTCACTTCGTTAGGAAGAGAATTCAGATAGCTTTGAGAATACTTACTAACTTATTTATAGGACTTGAGGACGTAGTCGAGGATCAGATACTGGAGAGGTAGTGCCTCATATACGGGTATCCTGCATATACAAGACCCTAACACTCTACCCATTTCAGTCACTAACTCCATAGACCATGCTCTGATACCATCTTTATAACATCCCCAATCGAAGATGCTACCGGAAGGGAATAGGCTATACTATGCCCCTAAGCCACTGACTTTCTAACTACAAATATACTGATACTTTTCTCAATATAATTTCATATATGGAACTAATGCCCAAATCCCAACATAGTTCATGAAATAATATACAATATGATTGATATTAATTAAGTATTTTCATAAATAATTCATCTGTTTCAAAATATATTATGTTATTAGTCTCCAAGAGATGCCATAAGATCACTAAGCAAGATTAAAGTGTGAAAAATTAAAAATAAGTTGCGGAAGACTTACATTTGGATGATTTGAAGACTTTTTCTTATTTTGATGGAAGCTCCAAGCTTTGTTGAGTGTTTTCAACACTTGGTGAGTTTCCCTATCACCTTCTTTGACTCCAAATGTGCTAGCAAGCTTGAAATTTTGAATAAAATTTCCAAGGGAGAAGCTCTAGAATTCGGCCATGGGAGGTTTTTGTGAGAAAGATTTGTGTTTGTGGTTCTTTCTAAAATCCTAATCCATAATGATTCACATGTTTTTACCAAAGGTAAAGTGCTTTTACCAAAAGCAAACAAGGTTGGTCAAAAGTGAGTGGTTTTCCAAAAATCATTCACTTTTGCCAACAACCACCATTAATATGTGGTCCCACCTATTAATTCAAATTCAAGATGACTTGCTCTACACACTTCGGGCTCGGTTCTGTTAATCAGATTAAATGAGTTTTCCTGTCGCAACGTAATTAAATCTAATTTAATTAAATAATGATGCCTCGCAAAATTATACGGAAGTCGCTTACGAATTAATTCTAAATTAATTCATTCACTTATATTAAAGTCCAACTTTAATGTCGTATTGAAATCCAATTTCAATTAATATATCTGATATATTATTTTAGCCCAAATAAATAAATTAAATAGAAAAATCTAATTTAACTATTAAATTTATTTTACCCATTAATTCTAAATTAATCATGTTCTCTCTTCTAGTCGAATTAATCCCAGATTAATTCCTTCCGCAATTAATCCCAGATTAATTCTTGCCATAATTAATCTTAGATTAATTTCTACCGTAATTAATCACAGATTAATTTTCTCTCTCATAATTAATCCCAGATGAATTCTGTTTGAGTCAAATGTCATTGGTGAATCTTTGGGAAGCGACCCAAGAGATCCTTGGATATGTTGGCAGTAAATACAGTCGTCGGACTATTCGAACACGTGTATACCTCGTACCACGTTGTTACCGATTTACAAGACATGGTTGGCTTCTAGCAAAGCATCGTGCCTACCTAATTCTCCAGAAATATTCAACAAAGAATATACAATCTATATCAAGCGTAGTATACAATGTATTGCGTATTGTGATCCAGTATCAGATGTCACATGTTAGGCCTGGGGATGGAATTGTGTCTGCCTCGTTAGAAGCATATATCGGATCACTAGCAACTAGTCTCTATAATCGGATAATCATGACCTAGTCATACTATCCTAATAGATGCAGCATTTAATAGTACTAGTTTTGTATCTCTATGTGATCATCATCTCTATGTGACTGAAGTGATACATCCATCTTGACATCACACCCAATACACTATGATTCTCAGTAAACTTAGAAGAGGCATACAAAGAACCTGTTAAAGCCCCGGACGACCAAAACCAAAGCATATTGATTTTCGTAAGTATTAGCGATGCAAGTCTCAAGTTAAGACCAAATACACCTACCCTGATTCGGACTCCCATAGACACATAGTCATACTACCATTGGGATTCCGAGGGGTCTATTCAGAGCGAAGTTGTTTCCGTACCATCAGTAAACAGAATCTCCTATTACACTTGCATGAGTATCCAAGACCTAAATATACGAGACTTATGCCGTTACACTTCCATAACGCGCACAAGTGTAATACTAATCTATCCCGCATGATCGATGTCTAGTCTCGATAATACTACGACTAGGGATATTTAATGATTAAACCTTACGTGGATTAATACTGTCTCATATCTTATTAATCCGGTACTAATCCTATGGACTTTTATCCAATTACAAATGATAAAAGAGTAATTTCCTTTGTCACATAGTTAATTTGTACAACAACATCATGTTCTGTACAAATAGCGATGCTATGGGTCATAATTATCCAACAATCTCCCACTTGGCCTATAGCCAATCACTCAAGTGTCCTACACCTGAACTATGTACGGGTCGCTCAAACTTCTGCTGAGAAACAACTTTCGTCAGCGGATTTATAATGTTATCATCTGATGCTTTTTATTCGATCATCACATCGCCATGATGTATGATCTGATGAATTAGATGAAATAGTCGAAGTACATACTTGGATCGTTGATGAGACCGTGATTCTTTAGCCTGTGCTGTAGCATAGCTCAGCTGCTAACAGAATTATACCTAATCCAATTACGATTATATAGATCCAAAATACTTCTTTTGCTGCCTCAGCTGCAGCAATATTCCGTTTTTATTATTTATTCGGTAACAGTATCTTGCTTGGAAAATTTCCAGCTCACTGTTTCGTCAGTCAAACTATATAGTACCCTTATTGCGACTTAAAATCATTTTTTTCGGTTTTGAAACTTGCAGCAGCGAACCTAGTCACTTCAAGTTCTCCTTCTCCATAGCTTAAGAAAGCATCCTTAGTTCGTTCAAGATATTCAAGGATGTTATATACATCAATCCAGTGACCATCACCTGGATTTGCCTTATAGAATCTACATATGCTTAAAATATATGAGACATTAGGACACATACATTTCAAAAACGTACGAACTCTGGGAGAATTGTCAGCAGCTTCTAGATATATCTTAATAAATCTTTAATCCTAGAATAAAGCCTGCTTCTCCCAGGTATTCCATGGAGAATTTTAATGAAAGCCAGCTTTCACCGATTATAATATGGGAATGTTATTGCTAAGAAGTAATACATCATCAACTTATAGGACATTTATTATCAGTGCGCTCCCACTAACCTTATTATATATATAAGAATCATATTCGTTTTGAATTAAATCATATACCATTATGATTACATCAAAACGCTAGTTCCAAGACTGCAATGCTTGCTTCAATCCATAAATGGATCGATTTAACTTGCAAACCTTGTTTACTATTTTGGTACGACAAAACCGTCAGGATGTTGATAAACATCCTCCAAAAGGTTTCCGTTAAGGAAAGTGGTTTTGTCTTCCATGTTCCATATTTCATAAATGAAATATGCAATACTAGCAAGCATTATCCAAATGGATTTAATCATGGCAACAAGTGAAAAAGCTTCGTCGTAGTCGACACTATGTCGTTGACGATACCCTTTTGTACAAGCCTAGCTGTGTACATTTGTATGTTGCCATCCATGTATGTCTTCCTTATAATACCAATAGGCATAATGCCTTATAGTACATCAACCAGTATCCAAACTTAGTTGGTATACATGGAATCCTTTTCGGACTTCATGGCACTTTGCCATAAAAAGAGTCCATACCTTGTATCACTTCCTTTTACTGAGCCGGTTTATCTTCCTCAATAAGATTGATATCTACATGAGGTGAGATCAGAAACCTATACCTCTCAGGTTATTTTCTGACTCTCCCCGACCTACGCGGTTCTTGTGATTCGAAGATTATTGGTATAGTTTCATCCTTGATGAACTGTTGCTGTTCCGTGAGGACTCGGTGCCTAGAATAGTATTACTATGATTTTCATCGAGTTTTACTTTCCTCCCACTTACCATTGCATATAGGAATTCCTCTTAGGAAAACCGCATAGAGAGCAACAACTATATTTTTCTCTTATGAGTTGTATAAGTACTATATTTTGGTTTCCCTGGGGCAACCTACAAATAGGCACTTATCTGATTGGGTTCTAGTTTGGTATCATCCAAACATTCAATTATATGCCCAGCATCCCAAATCTTCAGGAATGAGAGACCTAGTTTCTTTCATGTTCATATCTAATATGAAGTTTGTCTAACAGATTTATATGGAACCTTATTCAAAATAAGTATTGCACTGTTGAATGCGTATCCTCAGAAGGAAATTGGTAGCTCAGAGCGACTCATCATTAACCTTACCATGTCAACAAAGTTCGGTTTCTCCATTCGGACACATCACTAGATTGAGGTGTTCCGGGAGGAGTCCACTGTGAAAGAATACCATACTCTTTCTAGTAATCGAGAAACTTATTGTTTAAGTATTTTCACCATGGTCCAACCGTGATGTTTTAATATTTTTGCCGATCTTTTTTTCTACTTCGTGTCGAAACTCTTTGAATTACTCAAAAGTTTCTGACTTGTGTTTCATAAGATACACATAACCGTAACGCGATGCCACATTCGTAAAGGTTATGAAGTTTTCATATCCACCTCTAGCCTATCTAGACATGGGCCCACTTATGTTACTATGAATGAGGGCTAACAGATCATGGCATTTGCACTTTTACCAAGTAAAAGGTGTTTTATCCATTTTGCCTAATAAACTAGATTCGTAGACATCATTTGAATTAGAATCAAATCCATCCTAGTATTCACTCTTCGAAAGTGTGGATATATGAGTCTTGTTTATGTGTCCCAGACAACAATGTCACAAATAAGTCTCATCTAATTAGTTCAGTTTGAGCTATTTGTTTGTCATATTATATGTATGAGATTTATTATATTCAAAATATAAATACTGTTATTCACATCTAATATGTTTATCTCAATATCATCTTTTTAAACAAAACACTTAGTGTTCTATAATATAAAGGTATACCCGCAACGAGTTAAACTAGATATAGAGATAATGTTTCTAGTCAAACTAGGTACATTGTAACAATCTCCTAATTTAAGTACATGCCCAAAGGGCAGTTCCAAAACTTAGGTTCCCACAGCCAAAACAGCGACTCTCATCCTGTTTCCTACTCATAGGCCAATCTCAACTGAAGCCAGTCTCCTGCTAATCAACAGATCCCGCACATCAGTACACATATTTATGTACCACATCCAGTATATAAAATCCAATTCTAAAACCAGCAGTGGATATTTTTATAACAAACATACATGAAGCCGGAGCCTTTCCCGTCTTCATTTCCTTCAAGTCTGCCTTGTCCATACGGCAGTCACGCTTCTAGTGACCCCGTTTGCCATAGTTCAGGCAGACATCTTGGGATATGTCATTTTTCTTCCCAGAAGACTGTGACGATTTAGCCTTGCCCTTTTCTTCACACCCCATAAGCCTTCGGCCAAGTGTTGTCCTTTTGAGATGTCGAAGTAAAATGCGCCTTGTGGTTCTTACCCTTTTGCAAACTTTGGCTCTGTCTCCTTGAGCATAGCCCTTAACTCTCCAAGAGTTTTCTTATTGCAATCAGTACTTCTAAGATCTAAGTATAGATTTATGAAGATCCTTCAGATTTATGAAGATCCTTCAAGTTTAATATCATACTATAAGGAATTAATCCTTAATTTTGACGAAGAAATTAAGGAGTCATTGCGACAAGCATAACGGATTGAGCACCAAAGTTATCATCACCATGAGTTTTCCAAAACTCATGCTCTATTATTTGCTCAACTCCGGTCTCAGGCCCGAGAGGTTTCTCTATCAAATAGATTAACTTCTCATCTTCCAAGACTATCCTGAGATTCATTTCCCATTCTAGAAAATTATGCCATTAATGATATTTTCACCTAGGATTATGTTCTTTGACGCTAATCTCTTAGTTATCTTGATTCTAATAGTCCAACTATCCAATCAATGATTTTGGGTATAATATAATGATTACTATAGTCTAACTATATAATCAACTAAAATTGATTAGTTACATTCAAATGTATTGAATACTATAATCCAATTATATAACCAACTACAAATGAAGTAGTTTGAATACAGTCCAATTGTTAAATTAAAACAACAATTAAATATTAGTCCAATTAATATATTTATATTGAAATAATGACGAAAAATGAATTGAGCACGTATTGGCAAGTATCTAAACGAAATTACAAATTTAATTCTTACCTTCCACTATTTTCAGTGAGCCTCTAACCCTCTGTGGAGTACTCAGGGAACCTAGTTTCCTAGTGGGCTAGGATCCGTTAAATAACACACAACCTTGACTTTGGCCAACAAGTTGTATGAAACTTAACTAGGTAGATCTTTAAGTTCAATTGGATCCCATCCAATTCCTAGATCCAGTAGGTGGACCTTAAAGTCCAAAACATATATCCAACATATGCCAATATATCCAATATATTGCCTAACCTTTTTCCTCTGAAACAACTAAGCCTTAGCTTTGGCTCAACAAGCTTAATGAAACCAGTTAAGCGTGACCCATTGACAGTGGGAAAGCTTCATAATCGAGGCCGATGAACAAGAAGTAACCTTGACTTTGGCCAACAAATCACAACTTACCCAAGGCATACGATATGGAACAAAGCTTTCATGATTCAAACACATCCGCGATGGACAAAGGTCTTGACTTTGGCCAACAAACCAATGCCAATCTTGGACCTTGAGAGAGAATCACTCAATGGAATGAAAAACGCTTAATATAAAATGAGGGTTTTTATCGCAATTTGGTAACCAATTTATTATCTTTAATTTGGTTTCATCATACACCCTTAAGCATGCATTCTAAAAGCATAATAAGGCATGACAAAATTTAATAATGATAATCGGATGGATATATAACACACTTGTTCTTAGAACAAATCTCTCTATTTCTCTCTCCCGTTAGCACTATTCATACTTCTACCCAAATTACATAATACTTCTAAATAAACCTCATTTACATTGAGGGGAATAGGTGAGAAGAGAAATACAATGAGAAAAAAAGGTATTAGGCTGGACACGCAGGTCCAATTTAATAAATTCTAAATTTATTACAACAATTTCCAAAATTGCTCTCGCCCTTCTAATATCCATCCGATATATATTATTCATTCCATACATACATGTCTTCACACAAAGCATGTTATTCAATCAATCTAATCCAATTAATTAATCTTTAAATTATTGACAATCCAATGTCCAAACAAAGATTTGATTTGCACGAGTCCAACTCGTTTAAGCATAAATACTCAAAGTACGTATTCTTGAATTATATCGAACTATAATTTTAAATCCGATTTAATTTATATCAAATCTAATTCCAATTTAATTCCATATTAAATAATTACACTTTTTATGTGCCTTAAAGACTTTGATTCCAAATCCAATCTTAATGGGTCTCAAAGGCCCAATTAGTATCCAATATATTTTAAAAAAAAGTCCAATGTGCTTTTAATTAATTCTTAAGGCATGGGCTTTGGCCATTATGGATCAAACCCAAGATGCCAAGGCCCAAATAGGAATCACCCTATTGCCAAAAATCAATTTAGGCCCATTAGGCCCAATTAAATTATTAAAGGCCCAATAGTCATATTTGGACTTTATGGAAATGGTTTTGGGCCCAATTAGATCCAACCCAATTGTCCAAAACCAAACTTGGCCCAACCAATCCCATTAAGCCCAAATACACCAAATTAGCCCAATTTAATTTAAAGATCAATTTTAATAAATATAACATTCCAAACATTACATTAATTTTAATTAAAGTGTAATAGTCATAATTAATTAGTTAAATTAATATTTCCAAAATAAAAATTACTCTAATTAATCATGATTTAATTAATCAACTCATGTCCAATACAAATTGTGTAGGAAACGCTTTCCTCGCGAAGCGGAAGCGTCTTAGGCACACGGATCGGACTTGAAATTTTTTTCTGCCATTCCCTTTAAGTTGCCAAATCTGACAAGGAGGTATACTGAAATTTTGCTTATGTTTTGGAAAATATTTCAGCCCCGGAATGCCCCTAAAACAGTCCCCGAATAGCCCCCCGAACTGCAGTGAAATAATGGACTGTTTTAGACCCGTTACACAACCGAACTGCACCCAAAACAACCCCTGATTTGCGTGACCTGCTGTGATATTTTAGGTCTGATTTTTTCACTCAAAAACAGTCCCAAATCAGCCCCAAAAAGTCCCCAAGTGTTTCCTAAAAGTTCGAATAAAAAAAAATTCAAACGAACCCCCGAAACCCCTTTATAGCAAGATGCAGCAGTGAGTAAAATTACCCTCACTACCGTGAATCAAAGATGAATTTTTGTTCATTCGACACCAAAAAATCATTCGTACTATATCTCACAACCAACGGAAATAAGTGTGGGCTTGACTCACACAAATTAAATCTCTAAACACTTTAGAGAATCTTGTCACCATAATATTTTCGTATTTTTTATTCTTGTTCTTATTTTTTTCCTCAACAATTGAGAGAGAATGAAGAAGAAGATGGAGGCTTGATTTTTCAAGAATGAGAGATTGCAAAAAAAAAGAAAATCAAATCTTCTTTATATACTTAGGTCAAGTTGTTTCCAAAACAAAACAACCATTCCTCTCACATTAAAGTGAAAATCGGCCAAGGCTAGGATTTGTTCAATTTTTGTAACATCAAATTTTTAATTACCATTATTAAAAAAGATGTTATAAAATTGAATAAGCAATTAACCATTTTGAAAGTCATAACTTCCAATATTAATGCTAAGGATTATTTGTTTCCAAAATAAACTAATCCTCTTCCTTTTAAACTGATTCGTTCAAGCAGCAAATCAACCCTTAAGAAAGTACTCCTCTACTTCTCGCAAGAAGGAGTGAACTCCATGTCTATGTAAAACGTTCCCAGCTACACAACAGACCATGCCCCCAAAATACGTAGCTATTGGCCGGGATTGTTACACCAATCTCACCTTAGTAAATCAAAGGACATGGCCTCCCATGCAGGAGTTCGTAATACACTCAGGATGAAGATCAATCCATATATGACCATCTAGTAGATCGAAATGAATTTCTTAGTTTAACGGATATTATAAGAATGTCATTTCCTTCTAGGTCCAGTCCTATATGATCACATCATACAAAGTGCCTCTATTCTCATGTCTCTACATGGACGATCCGGATCAAGATCGCCATACAAATATAGAATGGACCGCAGCTATAGATAAACCACAAATAAAGTACCGTTTTATTTGCTCTCTATGGATTATTTAAGATTACTAACTTCAGACTTAAATCCTCTTGTGTATGATACTCATACATTAAGTCTGAAGACACATAAGTAATCTAGGGCATTTAAGATGATATATAATATGTGAAAATTAAACAAAAAATTTGATAAATGAATAATGTATCATTTTATTTCAAAACGCATAAAATCGTTTACATCACGTGTAGCTGTAGGGCATACATTCCAATAATCTCCCACTTGTACTAAAGTAAATAGGACATGTCACGTAATCTTAGACCATCTAGGTGACCTTCAAAAACTTTAGCCGGTAAGGTCTTTATAAACGGATTAGCCAGGTTCTCTGCGGATGCAATCTTTATGACAGTAACGTCTTCTCTCTGCACTATCTCCCTAATGAGATGATATTTCCTCTCTATATGTTTTCCCCTCTTATGGCTTCTTGGTTCTTTGGAGTTTTCCACCACACCACTATTATCGTAATAGAGTGTGAGTGGTCTATCCATATCTGGAAAAACTTCTAGATCTCCAAGAATTTACGGAGCCAGACTGCTTCCTTAGCTGCTTCACAAGCTGCTACATATTCAGCCTCCATGGTGGAGTGAGCAATACAAGATTGCTTTATACTCTGCCATACTATAGCCCCACCACATAGGGTGAACACTGATCCATATATAGATTTCCTAGAATCGACATTTGTCTGAAAATCAGAGACTGTATATCCCCTTAAGATCATATCCTCACAGAAATACACAAGCATATAATCTCTCGTTCTCTTATATCGTTATGCTCCCACAATACGCACAAGAGAGAGAAAATTTTTTGTGAGTTGTGTATCTAACACACTACTTTGATTTATTAAATCAAATAAAACATATACCAAAATTTTGTAAAAAGGCTTTCAAAAAGTCAACAAATATTTGGAGCCAAAAGTTGCATTTAATGACTTCCAACAACTCACATCACTCATGAATAGTAACTGGCTGTCAATCACTCAAAGTGACAAGACATCCATCACTTGAATGATGTGCGATGTGATGTGACGTGTGATGTGACTTGTGGGCCATACTAGATTCGAAATGCGAGTGGGCCCGCAAACACTCTCGGGCTCGGGTTCGTTAATTTTGAATTAACAAATTTTCCATTGTGACGTAATTAAATCAAATTTAATTAAATAATTTTGCCAAGTAAAATTACTATTCACGTCGTTCGCCCGAATTAAAATCTAATTTCAATTCCGCGTCGAAATCCAATTTCTTTTAATATATCGAATATATTAATTTATCGATTAATTCCAAATTAATCGTTCTCTCTCTTTAATTAACATTTTATCCTAGATAAAATATCTCTGTAATTAATTCTAGATTAATTTTCTCTCTCTTCTAATTAATCCCAGATTAATAAAGTGCGAGTCATACATCTTCTGTGAATCTTCGAGAAGTGACCCATGAGATCCCCGGATATGTTGGTAGTAAATCCGGTTATCGGACTATCCGAATACGTACGTACCTAGTACTACATTTTTACCAATTTACGAGACAAGGTTAGCTTCTAGCAAAGCGCCATGCCTACCCAATTCTCCAGAAATATTCTTAAAGGAAAATTATAATCTATATCAGGCGTAGTATACGTAGTATCGCGTATGTCGATCCTGTATCAGATGTTCACGTGCAAGGCCTGGGGCTGGAATTGTGTCGCCCCGTACGAAGCACATATCGGATGTCTGGTAACTAGTCTCTATAATCGGATAACTATGACCTAGTCATATTATCCCGATGACTGCAGTGCATAAGAGTAGTAGTTACGTATCCTACGTGATCATCATCTCCACTATAACTGAAGTGATACTTCCATCTCGACATCACACCCAATACACTACGATTCTCAATATACCTAAAAGAGGTGTACACATAACCTATTAAAGCCTTGGACGACCAAAATCAAAGTATATTGATTGTCACAAGTATTAGAGGTGCAAGTCTCAGGTTAAGACCAAATACATCTACCCTGATTTGGACTTCCATAGACACATAGTTATACTACCAATGGAATTCTGAGGGGTCTATCCAGAGCGAAGCTGTTTTCCGTACCATCGATAAAACACAACCTCCTATTACACTTGCATTAGTATCCAATACCCAAATTTATGAGAACTATGCCGTTATGCTCCCACAATACGCACAAGTGTAATACTAGTCTATTCCGCATTATCGATGTCCAATCTCGATAATACTACGACTATGGATATTTAATGATTAAATCTTCATGGATTGATACTGTCTCATATCATCTCAATCAGGAACTAATCATAAGGACCTTCTATCATTTATACATCTGGGTGATCTAATCACAAATGATAAAAGAGTAATTTCCTTTGTCACATAGTTAATTTGTACAACAACACCATGTTATGTACAAATAGTGATGCTATGGGTCATAATTGTCCAACAATCTCCCACTTGGCCTATAACCAATCACCCAGGTGCTTAACACCTGAACTATGTACGGGTCGCTCAAATTTCTGCAGAGAAAATAGCTTTCGTCTGTGGATTTAAAAGGTAATTATTTGATGTGATTTATTCGATCATCACATCGCCACGATGTATGATCCGACGAATCAGATGAAAAACAGTTTAAAGTACATATCGGATCTTTGATGAGACCGTTAATTCTTTAGCCTATGCTGTAGCCTAGCTCAGCTGCTAACAGAATTATATCTAATCTAATTAGAATTATTTAGATCCAAGATGCTACTATTGCTGCGACAGTCGCAGCAATGTTCCGCTTTTGTTATTTATTCGGCAACAATATCTTGCTTGGAAGATTTTCAGCTCACTGTTTCGTTATTCAAACTTTATAGTACCTTTATTACGACTTATAGTCGTCTTATCGGTTAGAAAACTTGCAACAGTGAACCCAGTCACTTCAAGTTCTCCTTCTCCATAGTATAAGACAACATCTTTAGTTCATCTAAGTTACTTAAGGATGTTCTTAACATCAATCCAGTGACCATCACATGGATTGGCCTGATTGTGACTCCATATGCTCAAAGCATGTGAGACACCAGGTCACGTACACTTATTTCAATGTATGAGTTCTCGGAGAGTATTAATAACTTTAAATCTATCTCAGTACATCTTTATTCCTAGAATAAAGGTTGTTTATCCCAAGAATTCTACGGAGAATTTTTCATGAAAGCCAAGCTTTCACCGATTTTATTATGGGAATATCATTTCCAAGAAATGACATGTAATAATTTTAGGACATTCACTGTCAGTGCGCTCCCACTAACCTCCTTATATACACAAGAATCATATTCGTTTGGAATTAAATCATATACCATTATGATTACATCAAAACGATTGTTCCAAGAACCCTATACTTGCTTCAATCCATACATGGATCGAATTAACTGGCAAACCCTGTTTGCTAAACCGTTAGGACGTTGATAAACATCCTCCAAAAGGTTTTCGTTAAGGAAAACGATATTGATGTTCTGCTGCCATATTTCATAAATGAAACATACAGCATCAGCAAGCATTATCCAAATGGATTTACCGTGGCAACAGGTAAAATGTTTCATCGTAATTGACACAATGTTGATAACGATACCTTTTCGTTACAATCCTAGCTTAGTACGTGGTATGTTGCCTTCCATGTATGTCTTCCTCGAAGTCTCAAATAGTACCAATAGGCACAATGCCTTGCGGTACAACAATTAGTATCCAAACATAGTTGGTATACATGGATTCCATTTCGGACATTATGGTACTTTGCCATAATAGGTAGTTGATACCTTGTATCACTTCCTCATACGTAGTCAGTTTTCTCAATAAGATTGACATCTTTATGAGGTGAGATCAGAAATCCATTCCTCCCAGGTTGTCTTCTGACTCTCTCCAACTACGCAGTTCTTGTTTATTTGAAGATTATGGTACAGGTTCATCCTTGATGAACTGTTTGTGTTCCATTAAGGAATCGGTGCCTAGAACAGTATTACTCCGATTTTCATCAAGTCTTACTTTCCTCATACTTACCACTGCATATAGGTATTCCTCTTAGGAAAACCGCATGGAGAGCAACAATTAAATCGTTCTCTAGTGAGTTATATAAGTACTATACTTTAGTTTCCCTAGGATAACCAATTACAGATAGGCACTTATCCTATTTGGGTTCTAGTTTGGTATCATCCAAACGTATTCCTAGCATTCCCAAATATTCAGGAATGAAAAACCTGGTTTCTTTCCTTTTTATATCTAATATGAATTCTGTCTAACAGAATTTCATAGAACCTTATTCAAAATAAGTATGCACTGTTTAATGCTTATCCCTTTGAAGGAAAATGGTAGCTCATAACGACTCATGATTAACCTTATCATGTCTAACAAAATTCAGTTTCTCCGTTTGGACACACCGTCAAATTGACGTGTTCTGGGAGGAATCCTCATTGAAAGAATACTATACTCTTTCAAGTATTCGAGAAACTTATTGCTTAAGTATTTTCATCATGGTCTAATCGTGATGGTATTAATACTTTAGCCAATCTGTTTGTCTACTTCGTGTCGAAACTTTAAAAGTTTCCGATTTGTGTTTCAAAAGAAACACATAACCATAACGCGATGCCACATCCGTAAAGGTCACGAAACATTCATTATCCATCTCTAGCCTAGCCAGATTTGGGCCCACTTACGTCACTATGAACAAAGGATAACAGATCGATGGCACTAACATTTTTACCAAGTAAAAGGTATTTTAGGCACTTTTCCCAATAAACTAGATTCGTAGCTTCATCTGAATGGAATCAAATCGGTCCTAGTACCCACTCTTCAAAAGTGTAGATATACGAATCTTGTTTAATATGTCCCAGACAACATTTCCACATATAAGTCTTATCTGATCAAATCAGTTTGAGCTACTTGTTTGTCATGTTATATGTTTGAGATTTATTTATATTCAAAATATAAATACTGTTATTCGCATCTAATGTGTTTATCTCAATATCATCTTTATAAAATAAAACACTTTAATGTTCTAGAATATAAAGGTATACTCGCAATGAGTTATACTCGATATAGAGATAATGTTTCTAGTCAAACTAGTTACATTGTAATAGTTTCCTAATTTAGGTACATACCCGAAGGGTAGTTCCTAAACTTAGGTATCTACGGTTAAAACAGCGACTGTCGTCCCGTTTCCGATTCATAGGTAAATCTCAACTGAAGTCAGTATCCTGCTAATCAGTAGATACTGCACATCAGTACATATTTATGTACCACATCCAGTATCTAAAATCCAATTTTAATACTAGTTGTAAACATGTCTGTGACAAACATATTTGAAGTCAGAGCCTTGCCATTTCTTCTATTACTTCATGTCTGTCTTGTCTATACGGCAGTTACGCTTACAGTAACTCCGTTTGCCACAGTTTAGGCAGCATCTTGGGATATGTCCTTTGTCTTCCTAGAAGACTGTGATGATTTTGCCTTTGCCCTTTTCCATACCCCAGAAGCCTTTAGCCAAGCTTTGGCCCTCTGGGATATCGAAGTAAGATGCGCCTTGCGCTTCTTGCCCTTTTACAAAATTTGACTTTGTCTCATTGAGCATAGCCATTAACTCTCCAAGAGTTTTCTATTGCAATTATTGCTTCTAAGATCTAAGTATACACCTATGAAGATCCTTTAATTCCAACATCATTGTTTAAAGCTCTAATCCTTAGTTATGACGACGGAATTAAGGAGTCATTTTGGCAAGGATAACGGATTAAACACTAAAGTTATCATCACATGTATCTTCCAAAGATCATTCTATACTATTGCTCAACTCGGAGCTTAGGCCCAAGACGTCACTTTAATCAAATAAAGTAACTTCTCGGTTCTCAAGACTATCATGAGGTGTTATTCCCAATTTGAAAATTAAAGCAGTTTAAATATAATTTTCACCCAGGATTATGTTTTAAACACTAATATTTCAATTTATCTTGATTATAATAGTCCAACTATTTATTCAACGATTTCAGGTACATTTAAATATAATGATTACTATAGTCTAACTATATAATCAACTATACTTTTAATTTGATTAAATTCAATTATATTGATTACATAATCCAATTATAAAATCAACTATCAATTGAAATAGTTTGAATATAGTCCAACTGTTTAATTAAAACAACGATTAAATATTAGTCCAACTAATATATTAATTTATTGACGAAAAAATTGAAATGAACGTGTGGCGAGTAACTAAACGAAATTGCAAATTTAATACTTGCCTCCCACTATTTTTCGACGAGCCTCTAACCCTCTCTTGAGTACTCGGGAAACCTTATTTCCTAGTGGGCTAGGATCCCGTTAAATAACACACAATCTTGACTTTGGCCAACAAATTATACGATATTTAACTAGGTAGATCTCTAAGTTCAATTGGATCTCATCCAATTCCTAGATACAGTAGGTGGACATCCAAGTCCGAAACATATATCTTATATATGTCAATATATCCAATATATTCCATAACCTTTTTTCCTCTGAATCAACTAAGCCTTGGCTTTGGCACAACAAACTTGATGATCCCAGTTAAGCGGAACCCATTGACCTTGGAAAGCTTCGTAATCGATGTCGATGGACAAGAAGTGATCTTGACTTTGGCCAACAAATCACAACTTGGACAAGACACCTATATGGAACAAAGCTTTCATGATTCAAACACATCCACGACGGACAAAGGTCTTGACTTTGGCCAACAAACCAGTGCCAGTCTTGGATCTTGAGTAAGAATCACTCAATGGAAGGAAAAACGCTCAATATATTTTGAGGGTTTTTCGCGTAATTGGCAACCAATTAATTATCTTTGTTAAGTTCTCATCATCATACACCCTTAGACACATAATAAGGCGTATAAAAATAAAATAATAATGATATGCGGATGGATATTTAAACACATAGTTCCTAGAATAAATCTCTCTCTTTCCTCTCTCCCGCTAGCACAACTTCTACCCAATTACATAACACTTCTAAAGAAACCTCATTTACATTGAGGGGAATAGGTGGGAAGAGAAATACACAGAGTCAAGGGTAATAGGCTGGACATGCAGGTCCAATTTAAAAAATTCTAAATTTATTACAACAATTTCCAAAATTATCCTCACCCATCTAATATCCATCCGATATACATTATTCATGCATCGCAATCATGTATTCACACAAGCATGTTATCAATCAATCTAATCCAATTAATTAATCTGAATATTATTGACCATCTAATGTTTAAACAACGATTTGATTTTGCGCGAGTCCGACTCGTTTTGCGAATAAGCACTCAAAGTACGAATTCTTGAATTAAATTAAACTACAACATTAAATCCAATTTAATTTGTATTTAATACTAATTTATTATTTAATTCCAAATTAAATATTACACTTTATAAACGAACCTTTACGACTTAGATTCTAAATCTAATCGTTACGGGTCTCAAAGCACGATTAACATCCAATGTCAATTAATTAAAGTCCAATAGGCTTTCAATTCATTTCTTAAGGCATGGGCTTCGGTAACCAAAGCCCAATCAAGAAATAACCCCATAAGCCTAGAAATCAATTTAGGCCATTAGGCCCAATTAAACTAAAGGTCCATCAAGTCATAATTGAACTTTATGGATATGGTTTTGGGCCCAATTGGATCCAACCAATTTAGCCTAAACCAATCTTGGTACAACCAAGCCCAATAAGCCCAATTACAACTTTTAAAGCCAGATTTCCAAAATAGGCCCAATTAATTAAATTACCAAATTCCAAATTTTATAACTTAATTAACAAAAGTGTAAGCCATAATTAATTACCCAAATTAACATTTCCAAAATGCTAATTCACTCAATTAATTATGCTCATTTTCATCAACTCATGCCCAACAAATTTGAATCAAAAAATCAATCATTTTCCATGCATTAAGCTCACAGCATTTAGGGTTTTCCATGTCCGATACGAATTCAATCCAATCAAATCCTAAATCAACATTACCCAAATGATTCCAACTCATCCAATGATCAAAATCAAAAAATACCATGACTTAGGACAACTCCAAGTATTCGGCCAAGCCTTATAAATTGGGGAAAATTTATCCAATCTAATTTTCATCAAATTGACAATGTATAACACTATGTTATCATAATTTAAGCATATCCAAACAATCAATTTCACTCAAACATGCTCAAATCAATTTTGCCCAATTTTACCTAATAAAGTTTCATGCTCAAAATGGCTCAAGATACCATTGTTGGGTTTCTATTAAGTCCCAAGGATCAAATCAAGCAATGAGACAATATGTGAATACTCATAAAAGCATGGCGGAATCATACTTACAACGATCGGCTTTTGCGACGTGAGGAATAATAAAGTCTTCAAGCTTTTCCTTCCTTGGATTTTCGGCCATGGTGGTCCTCCAAGCTCCAAGCTTTGTATGTGAAGTGTGCTAGTACCATGAAAATTTGTCACAAATCTTCATCTTTATCTTCTCTTTGCTCACGGTTTTGGATAACCAAAAACAAAGAAAATGGCCTCTTGGCCAAGAGATAGAGAAGGAGAGTGAGAGAGAGAAAATGTTTTATGAGTTGTGTATCTAATACACTACTTTGATTTCTTAAATCAAATAAAACATATACCAAAATTTTGTAAAAAGGCTTTCAAAAATTCAACAAACATTTGTAGCCAAAAGTTGCATTTAATGACTTCCAACAACTCACATCAATCATGAATAGTGACTGGTTGTCAATAACTCAAAGTGACAAGACATCCATCACTTGAATGATGTGCGATGTGATGTGACCTGTGGGCCCCATTAGATTCCAAATGCGAGTGAGCCTGTAAACACTCCCGGGCTCAGGTTCGCTAATTCCGAATTAACGAATTTTCCATTGTGACGTAATTAAATCAAATTTAATTAAATAATTTTGCCAAGCAAAATTACTATTTACGTCGCTAGCGAATTAATTCTAAATTAACTCGTTCGCCCGAATTAAAATATTCAATTCCTCATCGAAATTCAATTTCGTTTAATATATAGAATATATTAATTTATCGATTAATTCTAAATTAATCGTTCTCTCTCTTTAATTAACATTTTATCCTAGATAAAATATCTTCGTATTAATCACAAATTAATTTTCTCTCTCCTCTAATTAATCCCAGATTAATAAAGTGCGAGTCATACCTCTTTGGTGAATCTTCGGGAAGCGACCCATGAGATCCCCGGATATGTTGGTAGTAAATCCGGTTATCGGACTATCCTAATACGTACATACCTAGTACTACGTTTTTACCGATTTACGAGACAAGGTTGGCTTTTAGCAAAGTGGCATGCCTACCCAATTCTCCAGAAATATTCTTAAAGGAATATTATAATCTATATCAGGCGTAGTATACGTAGTATCGCGTATGTCGATCCAGTATCGGATGTTCACGTGCAAGGCCTAGGGCTGGACTTACGTCTGCCCCATACGAAGTACATATCGGATCGGATAATAATGACCTAGTCATATTATCCCGAAGACTGCAGTACATAAGAGTACTAGTTCCGTATCCTACGTGATCATCATCTCCACTATAACTGAAGTGATACTTCCATCTTGACATCACACCCAATACACTACAATTCTCAATATACCCAGAAGAGGCGTACACAGAACCTGTTAAAGCCCTGGACGACCAAAACCAAAGTATATTGATTGTCGCAAGTATTAACGGTGCAAGTCTCAGGTTAAGACCAAATACACCTACCCTGATTCGAACTTCGATAGATACACAGTTATACTACCAATGGAATTCCGAGGGGTCTATCCAGAGTGAAGCTATTTTCCGTACCATCGGTAAAACACAACCTCCTATTACACTTGCATGAATATCCAATACCCAAATATATGAGAACTATGCCGTTATGCTCCCACAACACGCACAAGTGTAATACTAGTCTATTCCGCATTATCGATTTCCAATCTCGATAATACTACGACTAGAGATATTTAATGATTAAACCTTCGTGGATTAATACTGTCTCATACCATTTCAATCCGGAACTAATCATAAGGACCTTCTATCATTTATACATCTGGGTGATCTAATCACAAATGATAAAAGAGCAATTTCCTTTGTCACATAGTTAATTTGTACAACAACACCGTATTTTGTACAAAAAGTGATGATATGGGTCATAATTGTCCAACAATGACTCCTTCATCAGAGATACTAGAGCTATAGGTTCATACTTTGCAGCAAGAACCTCAGACATCCCTGCTAGCAAGTAGCAGCATGCTTTCTCATTTGCTGCGACCCATTTTTGGTAGGTATCGTACACAGTTTGGCCAGTATTTCTGGCCGGTTCGGGAGGACTCTCCTCCATCAGGACAAACTTAAGGTCTTCACAGACCATGATAGCGTTCATGTTACTTTTCCACTTAACATAGTTTTCTCCCGTTAATTTATCGTTTGAGAGTATGGAAATAATTGGAGAAACCATGGCTAAAAATAAAATAAACATGCATTTAACAGTCATTCATCGCATATTAAAATCATCAAATAATTTTAGCATAAAATTAAACATGATGAATTGACCCTTCACGAGTATCTCGTAATTAGAGTCGGATCATAATGTCCGTTATACCCCTCTAATTATTTTTACCCTAAGTACCATTGATTCTCTAATGAATGATTTATTTATAACCATTATGAATTTTAATCTTTCTATTCGTAACAGAAAGACTTGAGCGCTTAAGTCGTTCAAGCACCGAATCAACCATTAAAAAAGATACTCCTCTACTTCTCGCAAGAAGGAGTGAACTCCATGTCTATGTAAAATGTTCCATACTACACAACAGACCATGCCCCTAAAAAAGTAGCATTGGCCGGGACTGCTACACTAACCTCACCTTTGTAAATCAAACGACATGGCCTCCCATACAGGAGTTCATAGTACACTCAGGATTAAGTTCAATCCATATATGACCATCTAGTAGGTCGAAATGAATTTCTTAGTTTAACGAAAATTTTAAGAATGTCATTTCCATCTAGGTCCAGTCCTATATGATCGCATCATACAAGGTGCCTCCATTCTCATGTCTCTACATGGACGATCCGGATCAAGATCACCATACAAATATAAAATAGACCGCAACTATAGATAAACCACAAACAAAGTACTGCTTTGTTTACTTTCTATGGACTATTTAAGATTACTAACTTCAGACTTAAATCCTATTGTGTATGACACTCAATAAGTCTGAAGACACATAAGTAATCTAGGGTATTTAAGATGATATATAATATGCGAAAATTAAACAAACAATTTGATAAATGGATTATGCATCGTTTTATTTCAAAACACATAAAACCGTTTACATCACATGTAGCTCTAGGGCATACTATAGGACAAAAATCAGTGACGATGTTCTAGTCGGGAGTACAGAATAGCTCACGGAGGAACTAAACTAGAGAATAAAATAGAGTCGCCACCCAATGTGAACTGGGATGAAGTTTTAAGGCCGCACTCACCCCTCACAAGGAAGACCTCAAACCATTGGGTTCGGAATGGTCCCTTACTTATGCCACTTGTAATGAAATGATTTGTGCAATAACTTAACCAAATCTACGCAACATATATTTCCAAGAGTATTTTATTTCTAAGTTTACATGCATAAAAGTAAATCGGAATAACGGCAAGCATACAATTTCATAAGCACATTATATTCATGGATACAGAAACGCAAGTAAATAATCATTGTATATGCACGTATAAAAGTAAAACAGAATAACGACAAACATATAATTTCATAAACACATTGTACTTACGCATACGGAAACACAAGTAAATAACAATTACACTAGATGCATAATGAATAGAAGCAACTAGATGCATAATGCAAAGAGATGATTAAAGAGGCAATTATACATCGAAATAAACGTGCAATGGCGCGATACAGAAAAGTAAATAACGGAGTAATAAATGGCACGGTAAAGTATCGCGGTAAAGGTAGCCTTTAGGCTTTTCTTCCCTCAAATAGAGAACCTTTTATACCAACGTAATAAGCCCAGGCGCGTTACATTATGATACATGATTAAACAAGGAGATGGCATACAATAAGAAAATAAAGGAATAATAAAAGGCACGGCGAAACATCGTGGCAAAGGTAGCCATTAGGCTTTTGATCCCTCGAAATGGAGGACCGTTAATCCAACTTGATTTGCCAGTACGCATGACATTACAATGCATAGAAAATAAAGACAAAAATAATATAGGACTTCGTACGCTCGATTGAACATATCTCACATTCAATTAAACATACTTCGTCCGGCGCAGCAAAAAGTCGTGGCAAAGGTAGCCCTTAGGCTTTTTACCCCTCAAAATAGAGGACCTTTAATCTAACTTGATTTGCATATGCGCACTATATCATCGATGCATAAACAAATAATGTACACAAAGTAAAATGGCAGAATAATAAAAGGCGCGGCGAAACGTCATGGCAAAGGTAGCCCTTAGGCTTTTGATCCCTCGAAATGGAGGACCTTAATCCAACTTGATTTGCCTATGCACATGACATTACAATGCATAGAAAATAAAGACAAAAATAATATAGGACTTCGTACGCTTGATTGAACATATCTCACATTCAATTAAACATACTTCGTCCGGCGCGGTAAAACGTCATGGCAAAGGTAGCCTTTAGGCTTTTTATCCCTCAAAATGGAGGACCTTTAATCCAACTTGATTTGCCATGCGCACTATATTATCATTACATAAGCAAATAACATATGGAAATTAAATGGGGAATATAAAATGCGGATCATAAATACATAAAATAAAATAAAGCAAAATATGTGCCGTTTACTCAAGTGGTACGTGGAGTTGTCTCCCAAGTACTAACCACACTACCGTCCATTCGGATTCGGCTACGAAATTTACGTCTGGGTTTCCATCCTATATACCACAAGAGACGACACATTTTCCATTCATCCAAATGCCACGACATGCATCAATAAACGACTCTCATGCGAAGAAAATAAATAAAATAATCAAAAGATGAATGAAAATGAATAAGGAAGGTGCGCTCAAGGCTAACCTCTTTTGTCGTCTCTCGAAATCACGTTACACGGCCGTTGGAAGGGTTGATGCTCCGCTATTTTTCTGGTTTGCCGCTGTTTTGAATTGTAGTTTTTCTCACTGTTTCGGGGTGAATTCTGGACTGTTTTGGGCAGTTTTTTAGGTGCAGTTTCGGGCAGTTTTTGGGTTAATTTGGGGACTGTTTTGGGTAGTTTGGGTGTGCAGGTTTGGGCAGTTTCAGGGACTATTTTCTGGGCAGTTCTGGTGAAGGATAAGGGGCTATTTTCGGTGTTTATAGCCTGGGGTTCGTTGGCAGTGTATGCCTCGGTCGAGTGGGTTGTGAAGGGTTTATTTTTGTCGACTGAATGAGTGATCTACGTGAAGTGCATGTGTGCGTTTGTGGTGTGAATGTGTGAGTGGCGTGAGTGTATGCTGTGTAGAGTTATTGCTTGTGTGCGTGAGTGATCTTGCGTGAGGGCTGTGGCTGCAGGGTGAGGGTTTTGTTGAGTGTGTGCTATTTATGGAGGGACGTGGCGTGTGTGCTGAGTGCAGGTCTATGGCTTTGACGTGAGCGTGTGTACTGAGCGCAGGTCTAGGGCTTTGACGTGGGTGTTCACGTGAGAGAGGAAGAGCAGTTTTTTAGACTGGTTAGAGGGGTTGAGTTGCGTTGATTTTGACGGAGCAATGGCGTGTTATAGGGTTTATTTGTTTTATTTTTGTTTTTGGCCGTGAGAGAGAGTGAGCTTAAGGGTTTGGTATTTTGTGTTTTTACCGTGGGCATTAGCTATGGAGGGAGAGTTGTGGGTTTTGTGTTATTTTTATAGTTACAAGTTAGGGTTAGTGGTTGTGCATGGGTTTTAAAAAGGAAACAAAATCAAGTGGTTTATGTGTGTATTTAATTTGATTATTTTAGGCAAGAATATTTATATTTTGGTGGGGAATATCTTTAAATTAGGTGAGTGATTTATTTAATTTTGGAAGTGATTTATTTAAATTAGGAATTCAATTTAATTAGATTTTAATTTAATTTAATTTCAATTTAGTTGGTTTTAATTTAATTTAATTTAATTTGTGACATATATTTTAAATATTTTAATTATTTTTGGATTGGGCTTGGGTGAGATGGGCTTGGTGTGTGTCTTAGTGGGGGTTTAGGCCAAGGGTGTATTTTAAAACGGATGTCCAACAAGCAACCCGAAGTATAAACAGATGAATTAATTCCAACAAGATGTCAATTTCTTACTCTCCCCTTCCGACGTCCGTTTCATGCGACTTCCATGATTTAAGAGGTAGGGTCTCCATGTGAGACTCATCATCGGGACTTACATGCAAAAATACAGTGCCTACAGTCGCCCCCACTTTGATGGGACTTATGCAGTGTGTGACAATGACAATCCTATCAAAGTTTATGCAATGCATTTTTACGTACCTGGCTCGCCAGCTGCCACCTGACTTGCCTGTTGCCTCGAACTGAGTTGATTTGGTGGTGAGGTGCTGCGACCCCTGAGGTTCATCCTTTCAAGATGTTGCGATCTCTAGGAATCCATTTTTGAAGTGCCATTTTCGGCGAGTGATAGTAGTCCATTTTCGAACCGTGCTCCATTTTTGGAGTGCCATTTTCGGCGTTAGATGATAATGATCCATTTCCGAACCGTGATCCATTTTCGGTGAAACTGATGCTGATACTGATGTTGATGTGTCTCCATACCCGAAGTGTTATACCCGGCAGAACTGATGCTGTGTCTCCATACCCGTGTACCATACCTGACAAAACTGATTCTGATCCTAATGTGGGCCTCATCCCCAGAGTGCCATGCCCGATAAGATATACTGATAATGATGTGGGTCTCGCCCCCAGAATGCCACACCTGACAAGAGTGATACTAGTGATGTGATGGTTCATTTCAACATATTGTTCTACCTCTCACGAGATAATCCTGATAGCTAGACATATGTTCATCCTCAACGAATGCTGCACGTCGAAACCTATGAACCTTCAAAGTACTTGATAAACACGACTCCAATCGTCTGAATAAGTGATCTGAACTAGACTCCTGGTATGTGTGTGTGCCAAGGCTCTTTCGCAGCTTAATCCTTAAGTAGGCCAACTCGATGATTTCGTCTCGGAGAATTGGATCAGTGGGTCTAGCCAATCTAGATGTCTTGATCACACTCTGTGATTACTTCGTCATACTCAAAATGATATGGTCTTCATATTTTTTGCTTGTCTCTTTCTTTTCTTTCTTTTCATTTCTAACTTTCTTTTTCTTTTACTTTTTCTTTCTCTCTTTTTTTCTTTCTTTCACACACTTATCCTTTAAGGTAGCATTTCTCCTCATGGTGGTCCTAATACTCGCCTATTAGTAGATTCACGCTTATCGGTTATAGGCGTTCTATTTTTTCTTTTTCTTTTCATTGCCGAGAATTTTTCCTTTATTTCCAACCATATCATATATCGTAGCATAAGTAAACCAGGATGGACATCCAGGCAAATAGTCATTCACTGATCCATCATCTCTACAACTAGTCATCTCGCCAAATACTCAGGCTTCTACTACTGAGATCTCGTAATTAAGTGCTTGTGAGTCTAGCCGAGATTAATCGATTTAGAATACCGGATGAGAGCACATCTTGCACTTATCATTTCTAAGGTTTCTCCCTACAGCAAACATGTCATCACTGGACAAATGCCTAACGATCAAGGACTTCTCTCTCACTCTCTCCTTTTTTTTACTCACTCACTCACTCCACAACATTCTTCTTTTCAACCGCTGATAATATGGGCCTCGCCCCCTGAGATCCATTCCCGAAACTCATACTGACATGGGCCTCAACCATGGGATTCCTTTTTGAAACTAACACCGATAAGGGCCTCAACCCTGGGATTCCTACCCAAAGATGATATTGTGTTGTTGCTGCTTCTGATTGGCTTGTCTTTGCCACTTTCTCTTTTTCTTCTTCAAAACCTATGAATACAAAACAAAACAAACATAAAAAGAATGAAAAATAAGTTACGTGTATGCATGCATGCATGAATGAATTTCTCATTCCGTTGGGTTAGGTCTTCCACCAATTCCTTTGGTGACTGCTCAGTCTTCTCTTCCTCAGGTAAATTACTACTTTAATCTATCCACATTGATCGGCTCGGTGAACTCATTCCCTTCCAAGTCTGACAGTCTCACTGCCCCATTTCCCAATTTATGAATGGCTATCCCGTCTTTTCTGCTTACTTCTTCCAAGGATTCCCCGTGTTCTAGACATCACTGAGTATCATAGTACCAGAGTTGAACGCTTTTGTCAAATATACTCATGTTGCAGGTTGAAAAGAAGAGACTCAGGCAAGTAAACGAAATGAACGTCTTTATTATCATTATGAAATGGTTCAAATAAGTAGACAAAATCAAAGTCTTTATTATTAATGGATGTGGCATCACAATTGAATGAGATCAGGAAAGCAAACATCCCCAACTTTATCTTTTTCCGTCTTCTTACTTTTTTTAGACATCCTATCCTCTAAGTGCTATAATTCTTTTTCCCATTTACTCTCCCCTTTCTGCTCCATTTCATCTTTGCTACTGTTGCCTCATATCCTAATGTGGGAAGCTTGGTGGTCGTGAGTTTGGAGGACAGTGCTGTCAGGTAGGCCGGAATTAATCATGTAGGTAGGCGGTGGGACAGAGTGGTAGTTAGGTAGAGGGTTTCTGTGTGTGTTGGGTTGTTCTTTTCCTAGGTCGGGTATTTTATGGGAATCTATGAGGTCTTGGATTTCATGCCTGAGGCGGGTGGAGTTATCGGTGTCATGGCCATGTTGCTGGTGGAAGTGACAATAAAGGTTCATATTGAGATGTGGCGGTGGAGGGTGTGGGAGTGGTTTAGGCTCCAAGGGATTTAGGACTCCTTGCCTTTTCAGCTCTTCAAATACCTCTAACAAAGATCTACCAAGATTGGAGAATCGTCTATTGATAGGGGTAACCTTAGAGGGAGTGGGCTTGGTCTTTGAAGGTTTCCTAATGGTCTTTCCATTATGGTTGCATAACTTTCTGTTATTAGCTATACGGGGTACGATCAAACTGGTCACAGTATTGGTTAAAACTCGCAACATCTCAGTAATTTCGGTTACTTTGGTTTCCAATTGATCCAGGTGGGATCCCTTGTTGACTAACTCACTCTTGTTGGCTGATGGTCTTCTGATAAGTATTCTTTCTTCCCTAACCCAACGAGTATCTATGATGGCTTTTAAGACACAAATGGGTTAACATGATGCGTGTATGCATGAGACGTGTGTATGCGTATGATATATGAGACATATAAATCGGGCCATTATCATTTTAAAGTTTTCAATTATACTATTACACGGTGCAAACTTGTCCCAGTTGAAAAGGCCCAACAGGTTTACACTTTACAACGTGGCTAAACAACATCAAATGATAAAAGGCTTAAACATAGAATGACCCATCGGTATTTTAGAGACCTTTGGCCCAATTTTCATAAAGCACAGACTCGTCCCAGTTTAAATGGCCCAACAAGCCCATACCTCATGACAAAAGGTCCAACTGAATCCAAATGACAATGGTCCTAAACACAAACATAAGGGAAATGATTTCTACCAGTTCTAGGACTAAGGTTCACATGTGGGTTTACGGGAGTTCGGACAAAGGCTCTCACTGACGAAGGATTGCCCACAACTAGGACTCCCCACTCAAGGGTTCAACCGACTAAGTGAGCGCACCTTTTTTATACACTAAGGTACGTGCCAATGACTTATGGTGCGTGACTGACTGTCATATGGATTTGCCGTTGTAGATTCCCCAGAGGGAGGGTGAAGTAAACTCTATTAAATACCCAAGCCTCTTAGGCTCTTATCGCTTGGTGACAGGAATAAACAACGAATCCCCCAAATTAGTCCATCACAGTAAGCTACTAGTATATGATTATCGAGGTGCCTTCACAGCTTTTCCTCATAGAAAGGTAGTGAATAAAGGAAGACACCAAACCATCACCTAGACTTAACAATGTCTTTGATTAAACCCCTTTCAACCCACTATAGACACGGTTAACTAAAGATCAATTCATAAACATCACAAGGCATGATTTCGGGGCCAATTCTCTATCCCAAGTGGAGTCGCCAGACTGTAGGACACAGAAATCGGCGATGCTGTTCTAGGCTCACGGCCTAGTTAGGAGTACGGAATAGCTAACAGAGGAACTAAACCAGAGAACAAAATGGAGTCGCCACCCAGTGTGAACTGGGATAAAGTTTTAAGGCCGTACTCACCCTCACAAGGGAAGACCTCAAACCATTGGGTTCGGAATGGTTCCTTACTTATGCCACTTGTAATGAAATGATTTGTGCAATAACTTAACCGAATCTACGCAACATATATTTCCAAGAGTATTCTATTTCTAAGTTTGCATACATAAAAGTAAATCGGAATAACGGCAAGTATACAATTTCATAAGCACATTATATTCATGGATACGGAAACGTAAGTAAATGATCATTGTATATGCACGCATAAAAGTAAAACGGAATAAAGACAAATATATAATTTCATAAACACATTGTACTTACGCATATGGAAACACAAGTAAATAACAATTACACAAGCATACATAATGAAGAGAAGCAATTAGATGCATAATGCAAAGAGATGATTAAAGAGGCAATTATACATCAAAATAAACGTGCAATGACGCGATACAGAAAAGCAAATAACGGAGTAATAAATGACGCGGCAAAGTATTACGGTAAAGGTAGCCTTTTAGGCTTTTCTTCCCTCAAATAGAGAACTATTAGACCAACGTAATAAGCCCATACGCGTTACATTATGATGCATGATTAAACAAAGAGATGGCATGCAACAAGCATACAACGGAATAATAAAAGGCGCGGTAAAACATCGTGGCAAAGGTAGCCCTTAGGCTTTTGATCCGTCGAAATGGAGGACCTTTAATCCAACTTGATTTACCCATGCATATGACATTACAATGCATAGAAAATAAAGACAAAAATAATATAGGACTTCGTACGCTCGATTGAACATATCTCACATTCAATTAAACATACTTCCTCCGACACGGTAAAATATCGTGGCAAAGGTAGACCTTAGGCTTTTTATCCCTCAAAATGGAGGACCTTTAATCCAACTTGATTTGCCTATGTGCACTATATCATCGATGCATAAACAAATAACGTACACAAAGTAAAATGGCGGAATAATAAAAGGCGCGGTGAAACTTTGTGGCAAAGGTAGCCCTTAGGTTTTTGATACCTCAAAATGGAGGACATTTAATCCAACTTGATTTGCCCATGCGCATTACATTACAATGCATAGAAAATAAAGACAAAAATAATATAGGACTCCATACGCTTGATTGAACATATCTCATATTCAATTAAACCTACTTCGTCCGGCGCGGTAAAAAGTCGTTGCAAAGGTGGCCCTTAGGCCTTTTATCCCTCAAAATGGAGGACCTTTAATCCAACTTGATTTGCCCATGCGCACTATATCATCATTACACAAGCAAATAACATACGGAAATTAAATGGCGGAATATAAAATACGGATAATAAATACATAAAATAAAATAAAGCAAAATATGTGCCGTTTACTCAAGTGGTACGTGGAGTTGTCTCCCAAGTACAGACCGCACTACTGTCCATTCGGATTCGGCTACGGCTACGAAATTTACGTCTGGGTTCCATCCTATATACCACAAGAGACGACACATTTTCCATTCATCCAAAGGCCACAACATGCATCAACAAATGACTCTCATGCGAAGAAAATAAATAAAATAATCAAAAGATGGAAGGTGCCCTCAGATCTAACCTCTTTTGTCGTCTCTCGAAAGCGCGTTACACGGCCGTCAGAAGGGTTGATGCTCCGCTATATTTCTGGTTTACCGCTGTTTTGGATTGCAGTTTTTCTCACTGTTTCAGGGCGAATTCTAGACTGTTTTGGACAGTTTTTTAGGTGCAGTTTCAGATAGTTTTTGGGTCCAAGTTTTGGGTTAATTCGGGGGGACTGTTTTGGGTAGTTTGGGCGTGCAGTTTTGGGTAGTTTTGGGGACTATTTTCTGGGCAGTTTTGGCGAAGGATAAGAGGCTGTTTTCGGTGTTTGTAGCTTGGGGTTCGTTGGCAGTGTGTGCCTCGGCTGAGTGGGTTGTGAAGGGTTTGTTTTTGTCGACTGAATGAGTGATCTACGTGAAGTGCATGTGTGTATTTGTGGTGTGAATGTGCGAGTGGCGTGAGTGTGTGCTGTGTAGAGTTGTTGCTTGTGTGCGTGAGTGATCTTGCATGAGGGCTATGCCTGCTGGGTGAGGGTTTCATTGAGTGTGTGCTATTTATGGAGGGACGTGAGCGTGTGTGCTGAGTGCAAGTCTAGGGCTTTGACGTAAACGTATGTGCTGAGTACAGGTCTAGGGCTTTGACGTGGGTGTTCACGTGAGAGAGGAAAAGCAGTTTTTTAGACTGGTTAGAGGGGTTGAGTTGCGTTGATTTTGAAGGAGCAATGGCGTGTTATAGGGTTTATTTGTTTTATTTTTATTTTTGGCCGTGAGAGAGAGTGAGGTTAAGGGTTTGGTATTTTTGTGTTTTTTACCGTGGGCATTAGCTAGAGAGGGAGAGTTGTGGGTTTTGTGTTATTTTTATAGTTACAAGTTAGGGTTAGTGGTTGTGCATGGGTTTTAAAAAGGAAACAAAATCAAGTGGTTTATGTGTGTATTTAATTTGATTATTTTAGGCAAGAATATTTATATTTTTGTGGGGGAATATCTTTAAATTAGGTGAGTGAATTATTTAATTTTGGAATTGATTTATTTAATTTAGGAATTTAATTTTATTAGATTTTAATTTAATTTAATTTTAATTTAATTGGTTTTAATTTAATTTAATTTAATTTGTGACATGTATTTTAAATATTTTAATTATTTTTGGATTGGGCTTGGGTGAGATGGGCTTGGTGTGTGTCTTAGTGGGGGGTTTGGGCCAATGGTGAATTTACAACGGAAGTCCAACAAGCAAACTCGAAGCATAAATAAACGAATTAATTCCAACAAGATGTCAATTTCTTACTCTCCCCTTCCGATGTCCGTTTCACGCGACTTCCACGATTTAAGAGGAAGTGTCTCCATGTGAGACTCATCATCGAGACTTACATGCAAAAATGCAGTGCCTACACATACATTCCAATAAATTGAAGTAAAATCAATCCATTAAACATTCTTAGGCTCACGGTTTTAGCTAGGAAATTATCATGCAATTTGATTTCAATCCAATTAAATCAACATCTAACATACATTTCATGCCAACAACACATCCAATTGTCTAATTTTCATAAAATCACCATGAGTCATATATAGCGTGCATTCGGCCATGTCACTAAATTTGGGGGGTTTTTGATCCAATCAATTTTTCTCAAATCTAATGATGCACAAATCCAATTCAACATCATACAAACACAACCACACAATCAATTTGAAAAAATCATGCTCCAAACATAAAATCCCAAATTAAAGTCTATGAACCCTAAATTTCAAATCAAGCTTAGGATGGCTCTAGATACCATTGTTAGTCTCCAAGACATGCCACAAGATCACTAAGCAAGATTAAAGTGTGAAAAATCAAAAATAAGTTGCGGAAGACTTATATTGATTTGGATGATTTGAAGACTTTTTCTTTGTTTTGATGAAAGTTCCAAGCTTTGTTGAGTGTTTCCAACACTTAGGTGAGTTTCCCTATCACCTTCTTTGACTCCAAATGTGCTAGCGAGCTTGAAATTTTGAAACAAAATTTCCAAGGGAGAAGCTCTAGAATTTGGCCATGAGAGGTTTTTGTGAGAGAGAGTTGTGTTTTTGGTTTCTAAAACCCTAATCCATAACCCAAATATACGAGAACTATACCGTTACGCTTCCAAAACCCGCAAAAGTGTAATACTAATCTATTCTGTATTATGGATGTCCAGTCTCGATAATACTACGACTGAGGATATTTGATGATTAAATCTTACAAGGATTAATACTGTCTCATATCTTATTAATCCAGTACTAATCATATGCACTTTTATAATTTATATATCCCGGTAATCCAATTACAAATGATAAAAGAGAAATTTCCTTTGTCACATAGTTAATTTGTACAACAACACCATGTTCTGTACAAATAATGATGCTATAAGTCATAATTATCCAACCGTAGGTTGGTATTTTGGGGGTGATTGCCTTAGAGTGCTCTGGAGAGAAAGTCTTGTGGAAAAACCTCCCACAGACTCTGAATTATATCTCTTTTATAGGTGATCAGGAAGTGGGTCTCATTAATATTATTTAATGATAAACTCTTGGGTGCCAAAATGGCTAGTCACTTAACCATTAAGAATGCGTTTTTTCGGTTGGGTAGCTGGTGAGTCAAGAGGTTGTTTGGTAGGCCTCTCTTTGTGTAAGGGCCTGATAAGGTAATTAAATCATTGGCCCAAGTCTGGTTTGAGTACCATTTGAAGAGATTGGGCTATATCTGATATAAGATCTGAAGTGAAAAGTCAAAATGCCTTTGACCCAAATTTGTCCGGTACATACCTCTAATTAGGGCTATTTGGAGGAGTTGGGCTAGTCTGTCAGATAGACTTTAAGATGAAAAAAGATGATAATGCCCTTGGCCCAAATTTGGCTCATACACACGTTGTTCCAAATACACAATATTTTCAACTTTCTCCAAATACTACCAAATACTCAAAATCCAATTTATTATCACAACCAACACAAAAACACATATTCTACACATTTATAACAATTAAAGAATACATCATGCCTTTTTATTACATCAAATATTATACAATACACAATGCACTCAAAACACATGTATGTATTATTTTGAATCCAAATCACAAACCAAACATGAACCCCACAAAGAAGATTTCTTCTTGAAAAAAAATAAGAAATGAAAATTCAAACACCTTAGGTGCATATTTATAGATGACGAGGGATACCATTTGAAGAGACAACACAATTAATAATGGTTACATATATTCATTTGATTTTGAAGTTTTCCACCAAATCAATGTGTTTTTCTATTTGAATAATGTCTATTCAAATTAAACATTATATCTTTAATTGAAATTGAACCATTAAATATTGTAGCTCATCACTTAAAGGACACACTCTCATATAAGATACATGTTTCTTCAAATTCAGATTGAATATGTTGTAAAGTTCGTGTTTACCTTTAAGGTCCCACACACTATATTGATTTTAATAATAATAAACCATATATTATAGGCATAATAATAAATGAACAATTTTAAGTATCACATAGATACCAAGCATAAAAAAGAAGATCAAGATTAAAAGAAATCAAGCGGAGCTCAAACAAGTTACAAGAAATAGAAAATTAATTAAGTATATTTCTTTATATATATTTGTAATGCTTGTTTAAATTAGGTTATGCATGATGAGCATGTAAGAGATCAAATCATTTTTACAAATAAATATCTTAAAAAATTCATGTTTTCATCAAGCTTGTTTTGATCTTAAATATCAAAATGATTTTCAAACTTTTCGGTCCTGAAAAAATATTTCATTTCGATGAAAAATTACTTATTTATTTCGAATTATTTGGATTTTAATTAACAATTTTTGGTTTTGAGATGGAGGATTAAAATACAAGATTTTCAAAATTTAAGGGGTTTGGTCGACCATAGAGTCATCCACGAACTCGTCCGAACGAATTAATTGTTGTAGGTTTGAGAAATTTGACTTCAGTCAATCGAGCATGCAAAATTTATGCCAATGCACTTCGATTGACCTAAGATTAAGGGCTTGGTCAACCGAACAATACAAATTGATCATATAACAATAGTTTTTCAAGCTATCTATAAATTGGACATTATCTACTCATTTTGTCTTGATTAATCAATCTTAGATTGTTCATACATCATCTACTGATAACATTTTAAGCTCCAAACCTGCTTATCAGTAGTCAAGCTCATTCAAGTGCTAAACTTGAAAAATTTGCTCATTTAGGGGTTTTTTTTTCTCCATAATAATTATAATCAAATATTGTTGTGTCATCTTTGATCCCGTTAAGAAGAGGTGTAAAGTTGATTCTCACTCATAGGAGAATTGGATAATCTTCGAGTCTGGTACAAAAAATAATTGTGAGGATTTCATTGGTGCTGAGGAAGCCAATTGATTAGTTAATCCCATTAATATTTCTTAATGTGTGAACATATGAAGAATTACTGAACTACATAAAAATGATGTGTGTACAATCTCTCTAACCGCGTCTCTTTAGTTTACATTATATATATATATATATATATATATATATATATATATATATATATATATATAGTAAAGATAGGAAATTCTGTCTAGTGTGATATTATGGGAACAGTGTTATATAATATAAGTTATGTTCGAGCATATATACATTCATGGAATGACTTAGGGGATAATCAGTGAATTCCTCGAAATTTCATTACGAAATTGTATTATATTCCACTATGAATAGCCTATGATATTTGGGCTGTAACTTTCTCATACGAACTTTGATTTTTATGAATTATACCATCGGAAATCTAAGATCAAGACTCTAACTTCCGTGTTGAATATATTTCCAAATTCGGATTAGAAATAAGTCAGAAATATAAGTTAAAAATCTGGATGAATAGTACCGCAGATTTAGCTAGAAGAATCTCAAACTTTCTTTCTACAATTTTCTTCATAAATCCAAATTTCAAATAATCCCTAGTATATAAGGGAATCACTATTCATAATTTCATAAATTAGAAAAGAAAATGAAGAAGAAATGTGCAGGAGAGAAGGAGGAGGAGGAGGATGAGGAGAAAAAGAAGAAGAATATAAGAAGAAGAAGAAGAAATAAAGAAGAAGGACAGAGAAACAAAGCAAAAAGAGCTTGACAACTTACAAGCTTGGAAAATTGAAGAAGAATCAAGCAAGTTATGGTAAGAGAATGTTGACCCAAAACATGGTTTGTTGGATTTTGAAATCATGATGATAGAATAGAGATGTTGGCATGATAAGGGTTGTATATTGGTGATTAATAAGTAAAGGCAGTGATTGTTGAGTTAAATACTCAACTTATGGAAATTTTGAAAGGTTAGTTAGAAACATTGGTAATGAGATTAAATAATTATTTGAGAATGATAATTTGATATAGAATATGTGAGTTTGAAGTTCCGTAAGTTAGTTTGTGCAATAATTTTGTTATGGAAGTGCTTGTGGTACTTTTGGGTGTAAGATGGACTCTTTTTTTTTTTTTTTTTTTTTTTTTTGCTTGGATAAAGTAAGAAAATTATGTAAGGGATATGCCCTATACCCAACTTATGGATGAGCTATATGTACATGTATTTGCAATATTTTTCATTAATTAATAAAAATGGAAAATCTTATTATACATGTCACATAAATTATATGAATCATCAAATACTATAATAAAGCCCTTGGAGTAATAAGATGATGGCTTCCACGCCTTATGAGAATCATTACTCTCAAACGTTCATAGTCATAGTTTTGTGGATAATCTGGGCGTTCACAAAGCGGAGAGACTAACATGATGATATGATCCGCCCTTAAGTGGGGTGGCCGATCTCATAGGCTACTAGCGGAGATCTGTCCGCTTGGTGTTTCACATGGATGTATGAGTTGCTAGTGTTTGTCGAAGTGACCGCCGAAAGTTTTCACATGGAGTGTTTATCCAATGTGTCTGTGAGAACTTTCATATATCGATTATATGACTAGTCCTTAGACTTGAGGTCTTTACAATCTTATGTGTGGATAAAATAACTTTGGCATTCTCCTTCCCCGGTTCAAAAGATCTGGTCATAAGGGTATGATTGGGTCATTTGTTGAAAACATGATGTTTGTAAAGATACAACAGAGAATCGCCACTCTCTCGGATAATATTTTCTTATAAGAGTAGTATTTCAGTTCACGGGTTGATATGTGTGATCAGTGCTGGAGACTGTGGCTGCAGTAGAAGAATCATGTGAGATTCTTAGGTTAGCATGATTCATGACACTATCAACATCATATATTTAACCATATGGGTAGACACTTTCCGTACCATAGGTCAAAAAGTAGGGATATAGTGAGGCGAGAGACTGTATCATATGTAAATCGCATACAGAATGGGTATATATCTTTCCTTCTCATTTGGGGGCCTTGGCATGTTGCTAGATGTCAACCTTGGTCATTGAAATTGAATGACCATCTGATCGGAGGATATTAAATTATCATGATTTATTTCATGTCCAACTTGAGAGGAACCCAAAAGGTCACACACAACAAAGTCGAAATCAATTGTTAACAGTGCACAATATAAATTTAACAGCATATATGATTGCTCTAGGAATTGTTCATAAATGGTTCAATGTGTTTAATTATTGAACAAATCATTTATGAGGTTCCAAAGTGGCTTAGGGATTGGTGAATGATGAGATGGGCACTTTGGAAATTGGAATAAATAAATAAATAAAAAGGGCTAGATGGCACTTTTCTTTTTATTTGTTATTTGTTTTGAATTCCAATTCGGACCAAACTCTTATTAGGGTTTTATAATCTCATTAAACCACTAAATTAAGATCCAATGGATAAGATTAAATTAGCATTTATCCCACATCTAATTCTTAATTAATTTTGTTGTCTTTGGAGCACCTATATAAACCAAAGAATTCTTTACAAATTTTTACACCAAAATCTTTCATATATTGGGTTTATATAAGTGAGCACTCTAAAGTCTAAAACTAAGCCACTGATATTGAGGATCCATAAGTCTAAATAACTAGATGAATCTCAAGTTAAAAGTTTTTGAGGTATTTGCCTAGGTTAGCACCAAGGGCAAAACACCTGTACACTCATGGCATAGTCTTGCCGTTGAGTTTTGGCTTGGTGTGTGCACCTTTGGAGGCCACACACTTGGGTGGCTCTTTGGAACGTAGAAGAGCTTTATAAGTTCAAGAAAATCTTGTAGATTGGAGGGATGACTGGAGGAGTCTTCGGTTCAAGTAAGTCTTTTTTTCTTTTTTTTTTTTTAATTAGAGTTGTTATGATAGTTAGCATGTTTAGGTTTATGTTCCTTGCATGTTTTATGAGTTTTTATGCTTAGAATATATAGTAACATGTCTAGGCTTGTAGAATAATAATAAAAAAATGGGTCTTGGGTAAATGGATAGCGGCATCATAATTTTAAATTTTCCACTGCGCACTAGCGGCCACTTCCCAACAGTGGTATCAGCGCGCCGGTTTTATTTTGATTATTTTAGGGTGATAGCATCTAGAGACTATATAAGGAAATAGAGAGTGTATTGCTTATCTCTTAGCTAAGTAATTATTCCATGATGTACTTAGAGATTTATTACCTTTAAGGCTAATAAATATAAATCACTTGTTTATAATAAAAGACATTATAAAAGATACAAGTGGGGTGAGACCAAGGCGTTAATAAAACTTTCCAAAATAAAGTTAACTTAACCAAATATATTACTAGAGTTAGATAATGATTTTGTGTCTTCATTCACTCACTACCTTTTTATATCCAAAAGGAAAAGTTGTGAAGACATCTAGATAATCATTTACTCATAGCTTACCTTAAAGCATATTTAAAGTGTTGGACTATTTGGAGGATCTATTGTTTATTCCTGTCACCAAGGCAATAAGAACCTAAGAGGTAAGGGTATTTAAGAGAGTTCGCTCCACCCACCCTCTGGGGAATTTTCAATGAAGGAATCCATTTGACAATTATTCACTTAAACTTGCTAAAATCATCAATAATAATTAAGTCTAAAATTTGCCTTCTGTTGTAAAGTATAGACCCCAATGGCTTAAACCGTATTGGCAGAACTAGGCTTTACCAGACTGACTAATACCAATTTGTCCCTAAATCGTACTATTGACAATGGTTTGACTTTTCTCAGTCATAAGATGCAGTGACCTTTAGGCGTGGTCTTATAACTTAGCGGCAAAGATTGAGTATCCACAAGGACTAGCATAAGCTATGTAATGTTTGATTGCCCAACCCAATGATCAAGGAATTGTGATTTATATCATAAATTGGTTGGGAACCTACCTAATTATCGTATTTTATAACGACCGGCCCTAGTCGGAGCAATGAAATGATGATAAGGTGATCCTTGCCAATAAGAAATCCATCATATTGGGGTTGATACGATTTGCTTAAAATTTTAAAATAATTGAGTGGGAGCAACTACATAATATTAAAAGCCTATGTTATTATGAAACAATAATGAAAATATATTCCTAATTTTAACATTCTCTCTTAACAGGTGGGTTAAAATATTTCACAAACATTCAAATGGAAAATAGAGTATCACTTCTTTCCATCCTTGATGAGAATAAGTTCAAATGGGACAACTACAATGACTGATTTAGAAATCTTAAAATTGTCTTACGACAGGAAAAGATTTTCTATGTTCTTGAAAGATATTTCCCCCTGAACCAGTAGAAGATGCTGACCAAAATACATTTGATGCTTGGACGAAACACGTCGATGATGATGAGCAAGCAGTTTGCATAATGCTTGGCTCTATGTCGGACGAACTTCAGAAAGCTCACGAAGATATGGATGCTCAAACCATCATCTTTCACTTGAAGGAGTTGTATGCAACTTCCATTCATACCGTGAGATTCCAAGTGTCATGTGTCTTATTTCTAATAAGGTAGTAGAAGGATCTGTTAGTGGACATGTGCTTAAGATGATTGGCCACATTAAAAATTGGCCAACCGCGGGTTCATCATGGATTATGAGATAGGTCACAATCTAATTCTTCAGTCCTTACCAAAAGACTTCTCTAACTTTATTATGTAGTTTCATCTGTCTTAGAAAGAAGCTACTTTAGCAGAATTGCACAATTTGATAAAGCAAGCAGAGAAGGATTTGAAACCGAAGCTTAAAAGCTCCGTCATGCTTACGAGTACGGACCTGAAGCCACGAGGCCCTAAGAAAAATAAGGGTAAGACCAAGGCTCCAGATCACATAAAGCCCAATGGTAAGGTGGAGAAGAAAAAAGGAAAGGGAAAATAATTTCTTTTATGGAAACAAGGGTCATTGGAAGAAGAACTGTAGATTATTGAAAGCCAAAGAAGCTAGGGAAGCCCAAGATGCCAAGAAGCCCAATGCTTCAGGTATGTTGTATTTGATGGAACTCTATTCTCAAAACTCTGAACCTTCTACTTGGGTGCTTGACACCGGTTGTGGGACTCACTTCTGTAACAATGTGCATGGCCTGAGAAACAGTAGGAGACTCCGTCATGGGGAGGTTAAATTACGCATGGGTAATATAGCACATCTGGCTGCATTGTGCGTGAGGACTTATTCATTAGTTTTGCCGAATGGTTTAGTTTTAGACTTAGAAGATTGTGTTTATGTACCTTCTCTCGTAAAGAACATCATTTCAATTTCTTCTTTATGTAATAAAGGCTTTTCATGCCTAATAAGTTGTAATGAATGTTCTATTTATTTCAATGAAATAAAATATGGAGATGGTATTTCGAATAATGGTATCTATGTCTTATAAACTAACAAAGGATTTTCAACCTCTAATATATACAATGTCAATCGAATAATCTCAATGAATCACTTCTATGGCACAGTCGCTTAGGTCATATCAATGAAACAAGATAAACTAAGTTACATAAGGATGGGTATTTCAGACCCTTCAAATATGAACCTTATGGAACTTGTGAGTCTTGTTTACTTGGTAAAATGACCAAATTACCCTTTAAAGGTAAAGTACAGGGTGCAACAGAGACATTAGAACTCATACACTCTGATGTATGCGGATCAATAACAGTCACCGCTAGAGGTGGATTCTCATACTTCATTACCTTTATCGATGATCACTCGCGATGTGGGTATTTATACCTTATGCGGTACAAATCTGAAGCCTTTGAGAAATTCAAAGACTTCAAAGCTGAAGTAGAAAACCAGTTTAATAAAAGTATTAAGTCATTGAGGTCTGACCGAGGTGGTGAATACTTAAGCGACGAATTTCAAGATTACTTGAAAGAAAATGGCATTTTTTCCCAGTGATCTCCTCGGAAATCCCACAGCATAATGGGGTCTCCGAAAGGAGAAATCAGACATTATTAGATATGGTCTGATCAATGATGCCAAGCACAGATCTACCTCTTTCATTTTGGGGAGTTCCTTCTATGACTGTTAGTCAAACACCATATGAGTTATGGTCTGGGAAACATCCTAGTCTTAGTTATCTAAGAGTTTGGGGATGTGACGCATATGTTAAGCTCACACAAACTAAAATTGGATGATAGGGTAGTTAAATGTAAGTTTGTTGGATATGCCTTGAACTCAAGAGCATACGTGTTCTACATCCCAAATGAACAAAGAACATTTTTCTCACGAAATGCTAAATTTCTAGATAATGAATTCCTTCTCAAGAAATATAGTGGGAGTAGACTTGACCTCGATGAGGTATGAGAAGAACAAACTAACATAGAACTAAACCCCAGGCCCCTCAAAAGGGCAACGACGGAACAACCACCAGTTTATGAACTTAGAAGGTCTGGTAGGGAAAGATATGAGCCTGAAAGATATGGTTTCCATATTGATATGGAACATGATCAGGTCATTGATAATGACTATCCCACCAGTTATGACGAAGCAATGTGTGACATTGATTCAGTCAAGTGGCTTAAGGCCATGAAATCCAAAATATACTCTATGTATCACAATTAAGTGTGGGACTTGGTGGATGCACCTGAATGGATAAAACCCTCAGGCTGTAAGTGGATTTATAAGCTTAAAACTGATGAGGAAGGCAACATTCAAACTTATAAGGCTAGGTTGGTGGCGAAAGGTTATAGACAAATCCAAGGAATTGACTATAACGAAACCTTCTCGCATGTTGCAATGATAAAGTCCATTCGAATTTTACTGGCACTAGCTGCACACTTTGATTCTGAGATTTGGCAGATGGATGTCAAAATAGCTTTCCTTAATGGGAACCTCGCAGAGGAAGTCTGTTTGACACAACCTGAGGGGTTTGTATCTAAGGATGATAATAAAGTATGCAAGCTTAAACAATCCATTTATGGACTCAAGCAAGCCTCCAGAAGTTGGAATATATGATTTGATGAGATAATCAAAGAATTTGACTTCATCAAAAATATAAACGAGCCTTATGTTTACAGGAAAAGTAGTGGGAGTGCTGTTTTGTTTCTTGTATTATATGTCGATTACTTATTAATCATAGGAAATGATATTCCCATGATGCAAGCCACCAAGCAATGGTTATCTCAGAATTTCTCCATGAAATATTTGGAAGAAGCAGCCTACATCCTCGCATTAAGATCTACCGTAATAGACCTAAGAGGTTGTTAGGACTTTCTCAATCTACATACATAGATAAAGTTTTGAAAAGATTCAAATGGAAGATTCCAAATGAGGTAATTTACCTACTTGTCATGGAGTCAAATTATCTAATGAGCAATGTCCACATACTCCTTTAGATAGAGAGCGTATGAGTAGGATCCCTTATGCTTCAGTAATAGGATCGATCATGTACGCCATGCTATGTACAAGGCCTGATGTCTCTTATGCTCTTAGCATAATGAGCAGGTATCAGGCAAATCCTAGTGAGCAATACTGGGCAGCTGTCAAAACAATCCTCAAGTATCTGAGAAGAACTAAGGATGTGTTTTTGACATACGGAGATTGTTCTGAGATGAAAGTCATTGGTTACTGTGATGCGAGCTTTCAGACCGATAGAGATGACAGTAGATCACAAACATGATATCTGTTTACTTTGAATAGCGGTACTGTCAGTTGGAAATGCTCAAAGCAATCAACTATAGCGGACTCCACCACTGAAGCCGAGTATATTGCAGCATCTGAGGTAGCTAAAGAAGCAGTCTGGATAAAGAAGTTCATCACGGAGCTGGAAGTACTTCTCGCAATAAAGAATGGCGTCACGATGTACTGTGACAACACGGGCACCATTGCTCAATCAAAGGAACCAAGGTTGCATCAGAAATCCAAGCATGTACAAAGGCGATTTCATCTCATCAAGGAGATTGTTGAGAGAAAAGAAGTTATTATAGAGAAAATACCCACAGAAGATAATCTTACAGATTCTTTGACTAAAGGGATGACTCAATAAAAGCATGATAGGCACAGTAAAGAGTATGGTGTCCAGATTCATACTAGTTGGCTATAGTGCAAGTGGGAGATTATAAGGAATATTCCCTATACCCAATTTATGGATGAGCTATATGTACATGTATTTGTAATATTTTTCATTAATAAATAAAAATGGCAATCTTTATTATACGTGTCTTACATAAATTATATGAATCATCAAACACTACAATAAAGCCCTTGGAGTAATAAGATAATGGCTTCCACGCCTTATGAGAATCATTACTCTCAAATGTTCATAGTCATAGTTTTGTGAATAATCTGGGCATTCACAAAGCGGAGAGACTAGCATGATGATATGATCTGCCCTTAAGTGGGGTAGCCGATCTCATAGGCTACTAGCGGAGATTTGTCCACTTGGTGTATCACATGGATGCATGAGTTGCTCGTGTCTATCGAAGTGACCGCTGAAATTTTTCACATGGAGTGTTTATACCATGTGTCTGTGAGAACTTTCATGTACCGATTATATGACTAGTCCTTAGACTTGAGGTCTTTACAATCTTATGTGTGGATAAAATAACTTTGACATTCTCCTTCCCCGGTTCAAAAGATCTGGTCATAAGGGTATGATTGGGTCATTTATTGAAACATGTGAAGTTTGTAAAGATACAACAGAGAATCGCCACTCTCTCGGATAATATTTTCTTATAAGAGAAGTATTTCAGTTCGCTGGTTGATATGTGTGATCAGTACTGGAGACTGTGGCTGCAGCGGAAGAATCATGTGAGATTCTTGGGTTAGCACGATTCATGACACTATCAACATCATATTTTTGACCATATGGGTAGACACTTTCCATACCCTAGGTCAAAATGTAGGGATACAGTGAGGCGAGGGACCGTATCATATATAAATCGAATACAGAATGGGTATATATCTTTCCTTCTCATTTGGGGCCATTGGCATGTTGCTAGATGTCAACCTTGGTCATTAAAATCGAACAACCATCTGATCGGAGGACAATTTATGTTCAATTAAATTGTCACGATTCATTTCATGCCCAACTTGAGAGGAACCCAAAAGGTCACACTCAACAAAGTCGAAATCAATGGTTAACAGTGAGCAGTATAAATTTAACAACATAGATGATTGCGGTAGGAATTGTTCATAAATGGTTCAATGTGTTTAATTATTGAACATATCATTTATGAGGTTCCATAGTGGCTTAGGGATTGGTGAATGACGAGAGGAGCACTTTGGGAATTGGAATAAATGAATAAATGAATAAATAACGGCACAGATGGTGCTTTTTTATTTGTTATTTATTTTAAATTCCAATTCGTCCCAAACTCTTATTAGGGTTTTATAATCTCATTAAACCACTAAATTAAGATATAATGGCTAAGATTAAATTAGCATTTATCCCACATCGAATTCTTAGTTAATTTTGTTGTCTTTGGAGCACCTATATAAGCCCAAAGAATTTTTTACAAATTTTTACACCAAAACCTTTCATATCTCGAGTAAGCCACTGATATTGGGGATCCTTAAGTCTAATTGACTAGATGAATCTCAAGTTAAAAGTTTTTAAGGTATTTGCCTAGGCTATCACCAACGGAAAATTACCCGTGCACTCAAGGCGTAGTTTTACCTTTGAGTTTTGGCTTTGGTGTGTACACCTTTGGAGGCCACACACTTGGGTAGCGCTTTGGAACGTAGAAGAGCTTGCTGAGTTCAAGAAAAGCTTGTAGATTAGAGGGAGGACTGGAGGAGTCTTCGGTTCAAGTAAGTCTTTTTTTTCCTTTTTTTAATTAGAGTTATTATAATAGTTAGCATGTTTAG
>SKCR01026768.1:0-63333 GCA_019454045.1 Zanthoxylum bungeanum | reverse complement strand
TTTGTGTTTTGAGCATGATTTCTTCAAATTGATGGTTTGAGCATGCTTAGATTATGTTAACTTAGAGTTATGCATGATTAGATTTGAGATAAATAGATTGGATCAAAAATCACAAAATTTTTTGCTTGGCCGAACCCTCATTGGAAGTGGACTGCACTTTGAAATTTTTTTTTAACAATATTGGATGTGTTTAAATGCATGAAAAAATTTTGATTGTTGGTTTGATTAGATTGGAATCAAAGTCAATAATGTTTATGTTAAATTCAAAGAGGATGTTGTGCATGGAATGATATGTTTTGCTTCAATTTATGTTGAGCATAAATTGATTAATTTAGCATGATTAATTGATTAATTTAGCATGATTAATTGATTAATTGGTGTTTAAGAAATATTAACTTTGATTAATTAATCATTGCTAATACACTTTAATGATAATAATTATGATATTTGGAATATTAAAATTATAATTATTAGCCTTTAAATTTTAATTGGGCTAAAAGTGTGTATTTGGGCTTAATGGTCCTGGTTAGACCATGTTTGGTTTGGACTTTTGGATTGGATCCAATTGGGCCCAAAACCAATTCCATAATGACCAAATACATCACTTGGGCCGTTAAAGAATTTAATTGGGCCTAATGGGCCTAAATTGATTTGTTGGCAATAGGGTGATTCCTATTGGGCTTTGGCATTTTAGGTTTGATCCATTATGGCAAAAGCCTAATCCTTAAGAATCAATTAAAAGCCCATTGGACTTTAATTAAAATGGCATTTGATGTTATTGGGCCTTTGAGACCCATCAAGATTGGATTTGGAATTCAAGTCTTTAAGGCATATAAATAAGTGTAAATGTTTTATTTAGAATAAAATCGTAATTAGTATTGAATACAAATAAATTAGATTTAAAGTTTTAGTTCGATATAATTCAAGAATATGTACTTAAAGTATTTATTCTTAAACGAGTTGGACTCGCTCAAATCAAATCGTTGTTTCAACATTGGATGGTCATTAATTCAAAGATTAATTAATTGGATTTTATTGATTAAATAACATGCTATATGTGAATACTTGAATGTGTTGTATGAATAATGTATATTTGATGGATATTAGAAGGGTGAGGGAAATTTTGGAAATTGTAATAAATTTAGAATTTATTAAATTAGGCCTTCGTGTCCAGCATATTATCTTCTTATTCTTTGTAATTCTATTCTCACCAATTCCCCTAAATATTAATGAGGTTTCCTTAATTGTATTATGTAATTGGGTAAAAGTTAGAATAGTTCTAGCCGGGGAGATGAGAGAGAGTGATTTGTTATAGGAACAATTTGTGAGATATTCATCCACATATCATTATTAATTTATTTATCGCGCCTTATTATGCTTTTAGAATGCATGCTTAAGGGTGTATGATGAGACCTAATCAAAGATAATTAATTGGTTTCCAATTACGCGAAAAACCCTCGACAAATATTAAGCGTTTTCCTTCCATTGAGTGATTCATTCTCAAGATCCAAGATTAGCATTGGTTTTTTGGCCAAAGTCAAGACCTTTATCCATCGAGGATGTGTTTGAATCATGAAGGCTTTGTTCCATGTCGCATGTCTTGGGGAAGTTGTGATTCGTTGGCCAAAATCAATATCACTTCTTGTTCATCGACATGGATTACGAAGCTTTCCAAAGTCAATGGGTCCCGCTTGACTGGAATAATTAAGCTTATTGTGCCAAAGCCAAGGCTTAGTTGATTCAGAGGAAAATGTTAGGCAAATATATTAGATATATTGGCATATATATTGTATATATGTTTTGGACTTGGAGGTCCACCTACCAGATCTAGGAATTGGATGAGATCTAATTGATCTTAGATATCTACCTAATTAAATATCATACAGCTTGTTGGCCAAAGTCAAGGTTGTGTTATTTAACGGTATCCTAGCTCAATAGGAAACTAGGATTCCCGAGTACTCAACAGTGGGTTAGAGGCTCGCCGAAAAATAGTGGGAGGCTAGTATTGAATTCACAATTTTGTTCAAATACTTGCCAAATACGCGCTTTCAAATTATTTCGTCAATTATAAATATTTATTAGTTGGACTAATATTTTATTATTTTTCTTGTAACAGTTAGACTATACATATACATCATTAATTGAGTAGTTTGACTATTGCAATTAAAATGACAGGAAAAAATAGTGTCCGAGACATTATCATAGGTGATAATGTCTTCAATAGTGCGAACTTTTCTGACTGGGAAATGAATCTCAAGATTATCCTAGGATCCGAGAAGTTACTCTACACTATAGAGAGACCTCTTGGGCCTAAGCCTAGATATGATTAGATAGTTGAGCTAGAGCTTTGGAAGACTCATAGCGATGACAACTCGATTGCTTAATCTATAATGCTTGCTGCTATGACTCAATAATTCCGTCGTCAGAACAAGGGATTGGATCCCTATGAGATGATTGCGAAGTTAAATGATCTTCATCGATCTAATCTTATATTGCAGATATATAAGTTAGAGAAGAAGCTCTTTCGCGCTCGCATATGAGAGGGTACATCTGTCGAGCACCATATGTCACAGATGATTACTGACATCGAATAGCTGGGGCAGATGGGCATTGTCTTCAAGGCTGAGATTTCTATAGATTTGATCTTATAGTCTCTGCCCGAGACTTGGAGTGGGTTCATCATGAACTACAATATGATGAACCAAGACGATACTCTAGGAGAGTTAATGTCCATACTGCGTGAAGCAGAAAATGAGCTCTTAAAGGGCAAGAAGCACGAGGCGTACTTTACTTCAACATCTCAGTCTCGAGGGCTTGGCCCAAGGAGACTGGAGGTGGGCAAGACCAAATCATTAAAACCTACTATAAAGGGTAAGGACAAATACCAAGGAAGCGAGGTCACTGGAAGTTTGACTACCGTGAGTACAAGCACACATGAAGGAAATCAAAGCGGGCAAGACACCGGCTTCAGGTATGTTTATTATAGAAATAAACATGTCTACTACTAGTTTTAAAATTGGATTTTTGTTTCTAGTTGTGGTACTCATATATGTACTGGTGTGCAGGATCTGTAGATTAGCAGGAGACTGGCCTCAAGAGAGATTGATCTATGCGTTGGAAATAAGACACGAGTCACCGTTTTGGCCATTGTCACTTTTTTTTATAGAACTGCCCTTAGGGCATGTACTTAACGTTCAGACTGTTATTATATACCTAGTTTGACTATGAATATTATCTCTGTATCTTGTTTGACCCAATGCGGGTACACTTTTATATTCCGAAACACTGGGTGTTTTGTTTATAAAGATAATTTTGAGATACGTTCTGTTGATGCTAATAATGGTCTTTATATTTTGAATATAAATAAATCTCAAACATATAATATAACAAAAAAAAAGGCTTAAACTAATTAACAAAGATGAAACTTATATGTGGCATTGTCGTCTAGGATATATTAACAAGACTGGTATATCCACACTTTCGAAGAGTGGGTACTTGGATGGATTTGATCCAAATTCATATGACTTTTACGAATCTTACTTATTAGGCAAAATGCATAAATTACCTTTTAGCGGTAAAGGTGTACGTGCACCAAACTGTTAACCCTCGTTCATAGTGACGTATGTAGGCCCATGTCTAGCCAGGCTAGAGGTGGATATGAATACTTCGTAACCTTTACGGATGATGCATCACGTTATGGTTATGTGTATCTTATGATACACAAGTCGAAAACCTTTGAGAAAGTCCAAGAGTTTCGACACGAAGTATAAAAACAGACCGGCAAAAGTATTAATACATTACGGTTGGACCGTGGTAGAGAATACTTGAGCAAGGAGTTTCTTGATTACTTGAATGAGTATAGTATTCTTTCATAGTGGACTCCTCCCAGAACACCTCAGTTAAATGGTGTATCCGAACAGAGAAACCGAACTATATTAGATATGGTAAGGACTATGATGAGTCGCACAGAGCTACCTATTTCATTCTAGGGATATGCATTGAACAATGCAATACTTATTTTGAATAAGGTTCCATCAAAGTCTGTTCAACATACTCCGCATGAGATATGGATAGGAAAGAAATCGGGTTTCTCATTCCTGAAGATTTGGGGATACTGGGCATACATTAAACGTTTGAAAGGTACTAAACTAGGACCCAAATCGGATAAATGCCTATTTGTAGGTTATCCTAGGGAAACCTGACCGGTGCTTACACACACGTATAAAGCAAGTGCATGTATCATTCAAGTAGTATAAAAAGTATCGATCCCACGAGGACTTGATACCTAATCTATTAATTTTATGAGGTCAAATGATTATTAGTATCTAACAGATTGATTGATTGATTTGAAATGGTGATTGATTTTAAACTTAAAAACAAGTAAATAAAATTACGCGAAAGTAGGTTTTGGAAAGTTCAATATTAAGAAACTATCCAGGGTTGTGAATCTTTCTAATATCTATTAAAAGATGAAGTGGTTATCATAAAGTTGGGTAATATATTGATTTATTAACTTGGAACACTAAATTATGTAAAAGCCTCTTCCGATGGTCAACTACAAATACCCAATATAACCTAATTGAATCATATGTTTATTTCAACCAAATTATCCGGATTCATTAAGATTAAGTTCCAATTATAGCTACCCCCGCCCGATAGGTTTTTTCTATCCTGTAAGGAAATCTATTAAAGGGTTATCTATCCTCAAGGAAGATCGTGGACTATTGAGTCTAAGGTCTTTAACCTAAAATCCCTTTTCCAAGTTCATTTTAAGTTTACCTAATCAATTTTATTAATGGCCACTTAATAAAAAGCATTAAGATTAAGACTCAATATATAAATCTTTATATCACCCAAACTATAATTTAACCCCTTATAAACTGGTAATATTAGAATTCATCACAACCCCAGATATCTAACTTAGTTACGACACATAACTGAGGCTAGTGAAAACTTTAAAAATAAAAGACATAAAGTAAAATTGCTGAAAAGTAAATGCTGTAAAATAAATACTGAAAAGTAAAATTCCAATAAAATGCTAAGGTAAAAGGAATTACTTTTACTACTACTATTTTAGATATCTCCCATAATATAACATATAAACTTGTGATAATTTACCAACCAGCCATATAGGCGGTAACCTAATTAAGTCAAATTAAGTCCAACCAGCCAATAAGGCAGTAACAATATTTATCCATAATCCAGCCATATAGGTGGAACCAAAATAAACTTGCCATATAGGCGGTAAGAAAATTTAATTACCAACCAACCAATCTAGCGATATCCTTACTTAGTCAGGTTTAACCAGATTAAAATGAATTACCAACCGGCCAATATAGCGGTATGCTTATTAAGTCAAATTTTACATAGTGAATATATTATAATACGGGAGACTAATCTAAATAGCAATAGTAAAAGAATTACATTCACCATAATAGAGGGAAGTTACCTCATCATAGTTGAATAATAAAAACTGAAAAAGTAAAGAAAGTAAGTTATTATTACAGAACGTAATTAAAAATTAATTACAAAAATGAAACTTAAAGAAACTAAGAAGAGAACTCCCTATTTACATCAGAGAATTTAGAGAGAATGGTACATCTAAAACTGAAATGTCAAGCTGAATTTATAGGCGTCGATGGGGTCTCTGCGTCGCGACGCGCTTGTCATGCTGCCTGGCTTATTGAGTGATGACACGTGGAATTCTGGATAAGTTGATAAGGTGACACGTGGTGAGGCGGCTACAACTCAATGATTATTATGACGTGGCAATGACGTGGCGATGTGGATTGTCGGCACCATATGATGATGACAAGTGGCAAGGCGCACGTTAGTGGATATGTTATGATGTTGACACTTGGCAGGCGCACGTTAGCAAAGTCAAACTTCTCAGATTTTGACTTGTTGACCCGGCGCACGATAGCATGGACTCGGCGCACATTAGGCGTCGCGACGCTCCAAAATTACGAAAATGCCCTTTTTCCAAATTTTTCCTGTTTTGCTCCAAATCACCTCCAAAATGTCCTAAAACTTTATTTATCTACAAAATAACACAAAACACATCAAAATATTCACAAAACTCAAGAAACTATACAAAATATTTGGTTAAATGTGTTGGAAATAGTGATACATTTACCACTCATCACACCCCCAAACCTAACATTTTGCTAGTCCTCTAGCAAAACACAAAATAACATAGACAAATCTAAACCACTTTCGTAGGGATCACAGTTGCATTTTGCATATGTAACAAGCCTTTAAACCCCTATGTGTCCCTAGTGGATGAGTTTTAGTCTCGTGTGGGTTTACAGCAATGATACCCACAAACATTTTACAAAAGTAAAAATGTTATAAAACTAATGCACACAAAAATAAAAAGACAAGCGAAAAGATAATAAAGAAGTTAGTGACTACTCAGGTGAAACTTCTACTCCAAGTTAGTATTTGTTTTCTTTCTTTCTAAATTACCGAATAAGTAAATTCTCTGATTATATTTACCATTCTCCATATACACAGCGAACAGAATATTAATCAACTCATTTTTGCCCACAACAGTCATAAGTGTAGTTGATAAGAGTTTAATATTTTTGTCCTAAAGTTTTATTAGAATTCACACCTTTTTGTATTAATGGAATAATTTTTCTGATTTTTTCTTTGATTTTTGAATTTTGAAATTTTATTTATATACAATACCTTCCATCTATGTAACGAGCTTTAGGTCGGTGGCTCCTAAACCAGTTGGCTTTAGGGCATTGGATGTTAAGGCACCCCTACAGACTTAATTACTCAGACTTCAGATATATATATTTTTGCAACATCCTTGATCCATGTAGCAAGCTTTTGGCCATTGACTCCCAAATCAGTTGGTTTTAGGGCACTAAGTGTTAAAACACCCTTACAGACTTAATAACTCGGATCTCAGACGTTATTTTTTTTTTGTTTTTTTGTTTTTTTTACTCCATCACTTTTTAAGATGCTTCCTCCAATTAAACTGGAGTACTGAATATTACAAAATTTTCAATTACAGCTCATGTCCGTATTTTACTATACATGTTAATAATACTTGCCCACTGAGCATATGAAGATCCATCTTAGTCAGTTTTATGGAGAATTTACAAATTAAATAATTCAAAAGGAAATAAATAAAAATTAACTTGTTTCGAAAATGGGTTGAAATATGTTTCAGGAGTAGAAACTCCTTACACAGCTATCTCTACCAATTTCACATTTTTAGTCAAAATAGAAACACAAAAATGAAAAATATTTTTGTAATTTTTGAAAATTTTTCAAATTTTTTATTTTGAAAAATTTTGGACTAAAAATAAAAACAACACACAACTAAATATAAGATACTAATCAACTAATTCCCTCCCCCAAACCTAAATGAGACATTGTCCCCCATGTCTTAAACAGTAGAAGAAGAGTTTAGAAGATATATTTGGTTAGCTGAAATTCTACAAAAATTAAAGGTTAAGATCCAGATTACTCCGACGCCTCTTACCACGATCGTTCTCAGACCAATTTATCTTTGAAATGATAGGGTCAATTATGCTTCATAGGCTAAGATTTGGTCAATTAGATCCGGAGCATTTCTGGAAGTAAAAATGAGCTTTTTCATAGGTTTTGTTACGAACCCATTTCTTCGGGAATCATCAGAGAAAATACACAAAGAAAATCATAAAATCCCTCAACATTGTACAGTCCTAGTGGTTTCTAGTGTATGTTCAAGTTTGCCCAAGATAACACTGTAAAAATTTCCTCCAATGTACCCAAATCACCTAGCAAAGCAATGAAAGCATCAGCACGGTTAATCATTTCTACCAGTCATTCAGACATACCTGGCATAATTAGTTCTTCTCCGTTTGATGGTCCAATAATATTTTCCTCTGCCAAAGGTTTTGGAATGATTCCCAAGACTTGACTGTCTCCTTCTTGTACGACCTTTGAAACGAACCCCATAAGTCCAAGATTGCTCCGCCATATACTAAGTGCATATTCTTACAGCTAAGACTCGACCGAATTTCTGTGCTGCTTCTACGTATTGTGGTTTAACAGCAACACTAGTACAGCAAAACACACAGATGTTTTCAACCCGTCTTCTTGAAGTGGCTTCCATGTTTTACTCTAGATGTCTTCAAAAGTGCAATGATGAGTTGAATTTATAACACCTGAAAAGGTGAGTAAAAATAATAGCACTAGTAATGCCAAATGATAATATTAATTAAATAGTAAAATAAATCGTGATAGTCAAAAAGGTCTGGATCTTGTCGGAGAAAATAAAAGGAAACAACAAAACAAATCACAATTATTAGTAAAAGTTAAAGAGATATAATATGTACAAGAAACTTAACGGCTTGATTGATGTCTATGCGTCAGGGACAAGCTTCCCGTCCAATTTTCTTTTAAATTGGCAAACAGTATTTTGAGTCAGATTTCCGAGACTTAACTGTTGTATTTCCTTTTGGAATTGTGCATATAACACACGAATTTCATGATACACATATCCACTGGGATGCGTCTCAAGAGTTTTAGATATGTCATCCAAAGACTACTTACTCAAGCCATCCCTAATGAAATTAATCTTATCTTCCCGGTTATCAGACACCATTCCTAAAGAATGACAACGAGTACTACAAAACATGCGAGCATATTTGTAACAAACGCACATTCTTTTGGCTCTTTTTTTTAGCATAGGTACTTCTTCTTAAACCAGTCGGACGTGAAATAAAAGGATCAGAGGACTCGCTTGCCAATCGGACTCGTGCTTCAATAATCCAACGAACATCAGTAGGAATACCTTTGATCATCAATAGTCTCATCCGTTCCAAGAGAGCTTTGTAAACTTTCATCAGAGATTTTTGAGGGAAAGAAGGAAATTGCTTGTGAAGATTTGCGAGAACATCTTCCATCCTAAAATGACTTAATCTACAAACACTAAACACACAAAATTAATCACACCAAATTAAAATTATACACAAAGAATGCATGGGTTGCCTCCCTGCAAGCGCTAAGTTTAAAGTCGTCAGCTAGACGTGATTGCCCGAACATTATGTGGATTTGAAAGTGTGACACTTCTTTTTGTCTCTCAAATGATTCTCCCCAGTAGTGTTTGACACGCTGACTGTTAAATTTGAATGTGTTTTTAGTATTGGGATCCAGTAACTCAACAGCTCCATATTGTAAAACCTGACTGATCACAAATGGACCTGACCACCTTGATTTCAATTTTCCAGGGAAAAGTTTCAACCTCGAGTTGTACAACAACACCAACTGTCTTGGTTCTAACTGTCTGTGCACTATTTTACGGTCATGCCATTTCTTGGTCTTTTCTTTGTACAATTTGGCATTCTCATAGGCCTTCAGGTGAAATTCCTCCAATTTATTGAGTTGGTGGAGTCTTTTCCCTTCTGCAGCTTATGGATCAAGATTCAACTTCTTCAGTGCCCAGTATGCCATGTGTTCAAGTTCAATTGGTAGATGGCATGCTTTCCAAAACATCAATCGATATGGTGACATACCAATGGGTGTCTTGTAAGTTGTCCGGTAAGCCCATAATGCATCATCGAGTTTTCTAGACCAGTCCCTCCTTGTTGATCCAACAGTTCTCTCCAAGATTCTTTTGATTTCCCTATTTGAAACTTCAACTTGTCCATTTGACTGTGGTGTTAGACATTATGACCCATAGCGTCACTGTTTTGTAAATGATATTGTATTATTGTACAAAATTAACTATGTGATAATGAAATTGCCTTTTGCCATTTTGTAATTTATTTACTTTGATATATAAATGGCGAAAGTCCATATGATTAGTTCCGTATTGAGATGATATGAGACGGTATCAATACATAAAGGTTTAATCATTAAATATCCATAGTCGGAGTATTATCGAGATCAGACATCGATAATACGGAATAGACTAGTATTGCACTTGTGCACGTTGTGAGGGCACAACAGCATAGTTCTCATATATTTAAGTATTGGATACTTATGCAAGTGCGATAGGAGGTTGTGTTTTACCGATGGTACGGAAAACAGCTTCGCTCTGGATAGACCCCGCGGAATCCCATTGGTAGTATGTCTGCGTGTCTATGGGAGGCCGCATCAGGGTAGGTGTATATGGTCTTAACCTGAGACTTGCATCGCTAGTACTTGTGACAATCGGTAAACTTTGGTTTTGGTGGTTGGGGGCTTTAACCAGTTCTGTGTTCACCATTTCTGGGTTTATCGGGAATCGTAGTATACTGGGTGTGATGTCAAGATGGAAGTGTCACTTCAGACATATGGAGTTGATGATCGCGCAGGATACAGAACTGGTGCTCTATAAAAGGTTGCAACCGTCGGGACAATATGACTAGGTCAGGATGTCCGATTTAAAGAGACTAGTTGCTTGATGTCCGATATATGTTTCGTACGGGGCAGACACATTTCCAGCCCCAGGCCTAACATGTGATCGTCCGATACTGGATCGATGTACGCAATACTACGGTATACTACGCTTAATATAGATCTAATATTCCTATAAGAATATTTCTGGAGAATTGGGTAGGCATCGCGCTTTGCTAGAAGCCAACCTTGTCTTGTAAATCGGTAAAAACGTAGTACTAGGTACGTACGTGTTCGGATCATCCGACGACCGTATTTACTGCCAACATATCCGGAGATCTCTCGGGTCGCTTCCTGAAGATTCACCTATGATATTTGATTCGAACTTTATTAATCTTGGATTAATTACGGAGAAACTTTATCTTGGATAAAATGCCTTATTTTGAGAGAGAACGATTAATTTGGAATTAATCGGTAAAATAATATATTCGATATATTAAACGAAATTAGATTTCGACGCGGAATTAAAATCGGATTTTAATTCCGGCAAACGAATCAATTTAGAATTAATTCGTTAGCGACGTGAATAGTGATTTTGCTAGGCATAATTATTTAATTTACGTCGCGACGGAAATTCGTTAATTCGGAATTAGCGAAACCGAGCCCGAAAGTGTTTGCGGACACATTCGTATTTTGAAACGAGTGGGACCCGCAAGTCACATCGCGAAGTCACATCACTTGACATGACTAGTTGATGGATGTCACAAGTCACTTTATTAAAGTGACTAGATGTCACTATTCATGAAAGATGTTGGTGGAGGCATTTAATGCCTTTTGGAGGGAAAAAGTCTTTGACTTTTTGGCAAAGCATATACCAAATATTTTTGGTAATTGTTTCATTAATCTTTTGGAAAGAAAAACAAAGAAAACAAAAGGCTCTCCTCTCTCTCTCCATTTTGCCGAGAACACCAAAGGCAAAGGAAGAAATTTTTTCTTCAATTTCTCTTTTGCTAGCACATCTTGGAATCAAAGGAGGTGATAGGGAAACCACCTTGGAGCTTGGAATACACAAAGCTTGGAGCTTTCTTCCATTTCTTCACCTTGGCCGAAACTTCAAGGATCTTTGGGGCTTCCATCTTTGTTCATCTTCTTCATCACAAAGCTTTGTAAGTATGATTCTGCCATGCTTCAAGTTTATTATATATTCATATCGTTGTATTTCATATGCTTATGCTTTCCTTGGGGCAAATAATAGAAACCAACATGTGGATGGTAAGCAGTGGCAACCTTGTGAGTAACTCCGTATTTGGATAGGAGTGCATCAAAATATCTGTTGCAGAAATGTGTGCCACCATCACTGATAATTGCCTGAGGTGTTCTGAATCGAGTGAAAATGTTCTTTTTTAGGAATTTGATAACCACTTTTGAATCATTGGATGGCTGTGCAATTGCTTCAACCCATTTGGAGATGTAGTCTACAACAACCAGGATGTACAGATTTCCGAATGATGGCACAAAAGGGTCCTATGAAATCAATTCCTCACACATCACATATCTCCACTTCCAGAATATTTTGCAATGGTCCTTCATTTATCCTTGAAATATTCCCCATTCTCTGGCACCTGTCACATTGAAGAGAAAACAAGTAAGCATCTTTAAAAAGAGTGGGCCAGAACAAACCTGATTGTAGGACTTTTGCTACAGTTTTGTTCCCGCTGAAGTGTCCGCAATATGGTGATGAATGACAGTGTTGCAAAACACTATTAACCTCCTCATGTGGAACGCATCGTCTCAATAATTGGTCAGCACAGTGTTTACACAGGTACGGCTCATCCCTAACATAGTGCTTGACTTCTTTGAAAAGCTTCTTCCATTATTGAGTTGTCCATTCCAACAGCCATTTTCCTAACACAATGTAGTTGACATAGTCCGCATACCAAGGGACTTCCTGTTGTTTCATGGCAAACAGCTGTTCATCTGGAAAAGTTTCATTGATTGAAAGTTCTTTGCCAGCTGTTTCTCTATTTTCGAGCATCGATAAATGATCTGTCATTTGGTTTTCTGTCCCTTTTCTGTCTCGAATTTTCACATCGAATTCTTGCAGAAGAAGTATCCAATGAATCAATGTGGGTTTAGGCTTCTTTCTTCGTGATCAGATATTTGATTGCTGAATGATCTGTGTAGACCACCACTTTAAGACCCAGCAGATAAGAGCGAAATTTGTCAAAAGTAAACACAACTGGAAGCAGCTCCTTTTTAGTGGTTGTGTAGTTGAGTTGAGCTTCATTCAAAGTTCTGGTGGAGTAATAAATAGTGTGGAAAATCTTTTCTTTACGTTGTCCAAAAACTGCACCTACAGCAAAATCACTAGCAGCGCACATCACCTCAAATGGAAGAGTCCAGTCTGGTGCTACTATGATGGGAGCAGAGACCAGCTTCTGAGATTTCAAAAGCTTCGTGGCATTCTTTGGAAAATTTGAAAGGCACATCATTCTCCAGAAGATTGCAAAGAGGTTTTGCAATCTTGGAAAAGTCTTTGATAAATCTTCTGTAAAAACCAACATGTCCGAGAAGCTCCGAATCCCTTTTACAGATGTTGGTGGAGGTAGTTTTTCAATTATCTCGATCTTTGCTTTGTCTACCTCGATTCCATTTTATGAGATCTGATGTCTAAGAACAATGCCTTCTTGCACCATGAAGTGGCATTTCTCCCAATTGAGTACCAGGTTTGTATCTTCACACCTTTGTAGTACATGTTCCAAATTTTGCAAGCAATGGTCAAAAGAATCTCCAAACACAGAGAAGTCATCCATGAATACCTCCATACTCTTCTCCAACATATCTGAGAAGATGGCCATCATGCAATGCTGAAATGTGGCTGGAGCATTACATAATCCAAATGGCATCATGCGAAAAGCAAAAGTACCATACAGACATGTAAATGTGGTTTTCTCCTTATCTTCTAGGGCGATAGCAATCTGATTGTACCCTAAATATCCATCCAGAAAGTAATAAAACTCATGTCCCGCTAGTCTATCCAGCATCTGATCAATGAAAGGAAGCAGAAAATGGTATTTTCTCGTGGGTCTGTTCAGTTTCCGATAATCCATGCATACTCTCCATCCAGTCACCTTTCTTGTTGGAATCAACTTGTTCTTTTCATTGGTGACCACAGTAATTCCTCATTTCTTCGGTACACACTGCATAGGACTCACCCAATTGCTATCTGAGATGGGGTAAATGACGCCAGCATCCAACCAGTTGATTATTTCTTTCTTTACAACTTCCTTCATGATTGGATTGAGTCTCCATTGATGCTCCACTGTGGGTTTGTACTCGTCATTCATGAAGATCTTGTGCATGTAAAATGATGGACTAATGCCTTGAATGTCAGATATAGTCCAGCCAATAGCTTTCTTGTGCTCTCGTAACACTCTAAATACTTTTCTCCATGTTCCATTGTTAGAGAAGAAGAAATAATAAAAGGTAATTCAGAAGAGTTTCCAAGAAATGCATACCTGAGATGGTTTGGAAGTACCTTCAGCTCCAATTATGGTGGTTCTTCAATCGAAAGCTTGATTCAATCTTTCTTTGGGAGTTCCAGACTTTCAACTGGTGTTGTCGATTTGAAATGGAACGGCTTGTTAAGATATTTGATACATTCCAGAATTTCAATATCAAGCTCGTTGTCATTCATGTTGGGGATGCAAGCTTCAAGTTTGTCCGTGGCAATTGTATCAGTATTTTGGATGATACTATCACCAACATCAATTCTGAAACATTCTTCCTCATTTTCTTCACTCGGGAATTTCATGGCTTTGAAAACATTGAATGTAACTTCTTGGTCCTGAACCTTCATGGTTAGTTCTCCTTTTGTACATCAGTCACAGTTCGACCTGTCGCCAAAAATGGTCTACCAAGGATGATAGACACATCTTTGTCTTTTTCCATGTCAATGATGATGAAATCTGCTGGGAGAATGAGTTTGTCAACTTTGACCAGCACATCTTCAATGACTCCTCTCGGAAATGTGAGCGTTCGATCAGCAAGTTGTAGTGAGACTGAGGTAGGCATTGTTTCTCCAATTACAGCTTTCTGTAAATAGAAAAATGCATTAAGTTAACACTATCACCTAAATCACATAAAGCCTTACCGATATAATGTCTTCAATGGTGCACGAGACTGTGAAACTGCCAAGATCTTTCAATTTCAAGGGAAGTGTTGGACATTATGACCCATATCGTCAGTGTTTGTAAAAAACATTGTGTTTTTATACAAAATTAACTATGTAGTAATAAAATTGCTTTTTACCATTTTGTAATTTATTTACTTTGATATATAAATGGTCAAAGTCCTTATGATTAGTTCCAGATTGAGATGATATGAGACAATATCAATCCATAAAGGTTTAATCATTAAATATCCCTAGTCGTAGTATTATCGAGATTGGACAGCGATAATGCGGAATAGACTAGTATGCCACTTGTGCGCATTATGAGGGCATAACGGCATAGTTCTCATATACTTAAGTATTGGATTCTTATGCAAGTGCGATAGGAGGTTGTGCTTTACCGATGGTACGGAAAACAGCTTCGCTTTAGATAGACCCCGCGGAATCCCATTGGTAGTATGTATATATGTCTATGGGAGTCCGCTTTAGGGTTGGTGTATTTGGTCTTAACTTGAGACTTGCATCGCTAGTACTTGCGAAAATCGATATGCTTTGGTTTTGGTCGTCCAGGACTTTAACAAGTTCTGAGTACGCCTCTTCTGGGTTTATTGAGAATCGTAATGTATTGGATGTGATGTCAAGAAAGAAGTATCACTTCAGACATATGGAGATGATGATCACGCAGGGATTCAGAACTGGTTCTCTATTGTGTTGCAACCATCAAGATAATATGACATGGTCATGATTATCCGATTCAAAGAGACTAGTTGCTTGATTTCTGATATGTGCTTCGTACGGGGCAGACACTATTCCAGCCCCAGGCCTTGCACGTGACATTAGATACTGGATCGCAATACACAATACCGCGGTATACTACGCCTGATATAGATCGTATATTCCATTAAGAATATTTCTGGAGAATTGGGTAGGCATGGCGTTTACTAGAAGCCAACCTTGTTCTCGTAAATCGGTAAAAACATAGTACGTACATACGTGTTCGGATAGTCCGACAACGGATTTAGTGCCAATATATCCAGGGATCTCTTGGGTCATTTCCCGAGGATACACCGATGACGGATGATTCGAGCTTAATTAATCTTGGATTAATTACGGAGAGACTTTATCTTGGATAAAGTACTATTTGAAGAGAGAGAAAGATTAATTTGGAATTAATCGAAAAAAAAATATATTCGATATATTAAATGAAATTGGATTTCGACGCGGAATTAAAATAAGATTTTAATTCGGGCAAAGAGTTAATTTAGAATTAATTCATTAGCGATGTGAATAGTAATTTCGCTAGGCATAATTATTTAATTACGTCGAGACGGAAGTTCGTTAATTCAGAATTAGTGAAACCAGCCCGGAAGTGTTTGCGGGCCTACTCGCATTTTGAATCAAGTGGGTCCCACAAGTCACATCGTGAGTCACATCACTTGTCACTTTAGTGATAGATGTCTTTTCACCTTTTTGGTGAGTGACATGCAGTCACTATTCATGATGGAGTTAGGTGTGGGCATTTAATGCCATTTTGGAGCCAAAATTTGGCTTTGACTTTTTGTAAAGATATACCAACTTTTTAATTGTTTTTTCATTATTGTTTTTAGAAAACAAATTGAAAAACAATGAAACAAAACTCTCTCTTCCTATTCTTCAAAAACCGTGAGCTTCTCCTCTGAAAGAGGAATTGTTCTTCTTTCAAATCTCTTGCTAGCACATACTAGAATCATATAAGGTGTTAGGGAAACTTTCCTTAGAGCTTGGGATCCTTTTGAGCTTGGAGCTTGTTCAACATCTTCAACAAATCATCCTTGGCCGAATTCACAGCTTGAAGGGAAGGAAATTTTGTTGAGCAACACATCCAAAACCGATCAATGTAAGTGTGTTTTCGCCACTCTTCGTTGTTATTCATTCATATTCTATGCTTATTTGACCTTGGGAATTAACCTAGAAACGCAACAATGGTATCAGAGCCAAAATGAGCATGAAATAAATTAGGGTAAAATTTGGGTAAAATCAATTTGAGCATGATTTGATAAAATTGATTGATTGAGTATGCTTGAATGATGATATATTGAGGTTGTATTGGATTAATTTCTTGAAATATTGATTGGATCAATTTGATGCCGAAAACATGGCTTGGGCGAATGTGATATTACCCTAGGATCATGGTAATTTTTTGTTTCGTTGATCATTGGATGACTTGAAACGATTAGAAATGTTGATTTAAATTCAATCGGATTGAAAAATGAAATCGGACATTAAAACCCACCATTGCCGTGAGCTAATAAGCATGTGAGGACTTGATTTTCAAAATCAAATGTGTTGGACATGTGATGATAATGATAATCATGATTAATGGTTGGATTTGTATTTTGGAAATATTGATTTAAAAGATTAATCGTGACTTAGCACTTTAATTAATTGTATTTAAAAATGGGAATTTGAAATTTTGGTTAATTGGGCTTAATTTTGAATTGGGCTTAAAATTATTGTAGTGATGAGTGGTAATTATATCACTATTTCCACTCATTAACATAATATTATGTATAATTTCTCGAGTTTTATGAACGTTTTGATTTGTTTTTTTGTTTATTTTGCAGATAAAAATAATATTGGGACTTAATGGAATTAACTCTCGGGGCTAAAATGATGAAATTCCATGAAAAAAAAGTCAAAGGCGAAAATTTACTGTATGCGTCACAAAGTGCAGTGCTAAATTCCAGTTTTGCGCATGTTTGGTATTTTTTCCATAACTATTTTCCAGGTTAGCAAACTAATTTATTGCACATATATAAGAGAATCAATTAATCTATATAATAATATTGTGTGGAGTCACAACCCTAGATCTTTGAGTATTTTCTTGTTATTTTCCTTAGTATTTTCTTTTATGTCTTTAAGTATTTTATTTATCAAATCCACATTCAACCAACAAATCAAGCAATCATTCTCTTCTCCCTACCATTAGATACTTGTAAATAAACAGTATCAACAATTAAAAACAACAGTATGAATTAAGTCCTCGTGGGATCGATATTTTTATACTACTTGAACGATACATGCGCTTGCGTTATACGTGTGTGATTATGCCGGTCAAGTTTTTGGCGCCATTGCCGGGGACTTATTTTTCTTGAGTATTAATTTTGAAGCTATCTAATTTACTTGTATCTAATTATCTTTATTTTTATCTGTAATTTTTATTTCTTCTTTTGTTTTCAGGTGGTTGAAAAATGAAAAATTGGGAGGTTGAGAGATCACGAGCTTTACTAGAAGAGATACAGAAACTCAAATCTGGGAGCAACAATCTGGTTTTCTGAGGCATCTAATCCAGCCCAACAACTACCACTGGATATCAGAACCAATGAATACTACATTTGCTTAACAGAACGAAATGGGGAGATGTTTGATATGTGATGGTAACCACCCGAGTGATCATTGTATATATCTGTCAAAGTGGCAGAATTATTAGAATCATTCAAGGTATGAAGAACCATCATATTTTCCATCTTATCCACCATCTACCTACGATCTTCATCAAGAACCAGAACCAACAGAGGAAGAACAATTGGTTGGCATGCTCAAATATTTGTTCAAGAAACGGACAAAAGTTAGATAAAATGCTTGAAACATTCTATAATCAACTCGAAAGTATTCAGAGACAATCAGCATCCATTCATAGACTGACATATCAAATGAGACAATTAACAGAAAACCAGAGCTACATACCTCAAGAAGCATTTTCAGATGAAACTGACGAAGCCTTCAAGTACCAATCATTTCACAATGGAACTTTAAAAATGAGAAGGCTGAGCAGTATCAACAACCAGAGGTATCAGTTTAGGATCCCAAACCAGCAAAATCTTGATTTGATTTTTATTATTCAGACTCTGACGAGGATGAAGAAGCAGAGTTGTTTGTGCCAACTAGAATTGAGGATGGAACTCTATATCCTCAAAATGAAGATCTTGGAGCGTCCATTTGTACAAATGTTTGAAGAAGATCTACCTAAGCCAATCATTTCACTCAGATCAGAGGATGAAAACCTAATGTCAGAAATATCCTAAGCATTTATTTCACAAATGACAGATGAAGAACTGAACGTGGAAATCCAAAAATACATCTGTGAAGAAAAGGTGGAAAAAGAAGCAGAGCAAAAGGAGGAACAAATGTCTGACCTTATTGAAGATCCAGTGCATTCATGGGAAACATCACTGTATCGGGGAGTACAAATTAGAGATATCGCCCAGAAGCTTGACAGAATGGAAATCCCATTCCAAGTCAAGCACCAGACAAGACCTCCTGATTTCCTTTCTTTCTTTTCAAAAACTACTGGAGCAACAAAGGTTAAAAAGGTGGCACAGCACTAAATAAGACAAAATTCTTTTTGCCACTTTACCATTAGAAGACACCCTTCGAAAGCAACGCTCATGGGATTGACTTTAATCGGACATCTAAAATGACGCTGAAACCTCATTGATAGATAGATTTCTGTCAATTCTGGCTGAAGACGAAAAATTTAGCGCTAGCAGGGAGGCAACCCATGCAATAATTTTATTTTAATTTTTATTGATTTGTGTATACATGTTGTAGAGTTTTTAATTTTGTGTGTTATTTTTGTTGGGAAAGGCACAAACTGAGCATTTAAGGAGGAATGGTGTTTGGCAATCACAAAGATGAGATTTAAGTCATTAGTGATGGCTGAGTAAGGAATGGATTCTTGAGACGCATCCTAATGGATTTATATACCAAACGAGTTACGTATTGCGTACACAATTCTGTTGCCTTAATAATTGCTTTAATTTGCTTTTCTTTTGTTATTTTCTTTTCTTTTGGCCGACAAGATCTATAATTTTTTACTTTCACTATTTATTTTAACGTTCATCTAATAATTGTCATTTGGCAGGTACTAGTAGGTTCTATAAATTCAGCTCTACATTTCTCTCTTCGACATATCGAGATAAACATCCAAATAAGAGAGAGAAAATGGAAGCAACTTCACAACAGTGAGTCAAATAAATTTGTGTTTTATGTGGATCAAACTTTGGTAATAAACCAGAGTTCATTGAGGATGCAAAGAAAATGGGGAGAATGATAGCAGAACGAAATATGCACCTAGTATATGGCAGTGGCAATCTTGGATTGATGGGAAGCATTTGAAAAGCCGTTCATAAGGGTGGTGGTCATGTTTTAGGAATCATTCCAAAAACTTTGGCGAACGAACACATAATCGAAAAAATAAATGGAGATGAACGCATTATCTCAGGATGTCCGAACAACTCATTGAAATGGTCAATACTGCTGATGCATTTATTGTTTTACCAGGTGGATTTGGAACGTTTGAAAAAATATTTACAGTGGCATCATGGGCGCACTTGAACATCCATCGGAAGCCCATTGGATTACTCAACATTGAACATTTTTTATATTTTATATTTGTATTTCTTGCGGAAGCCAAAAAATATGAGTTCGTCACAAAATCAATGCAAGATATTTTCCTGACTGCAACAAAGGCCGAGGAATTGATTGACCAAATCTTAGCCTTTTAACAAAAAATTGACCCCATTCTTTCCAAGTTGAACTAGTCAGATAGCGACCGTGGTAAGAAGCGTAAATTGGACATAGATCTTAATCGGTAATTTTTTCTTAGAATTTCAGTTAACCAGGTATGACCTTCTAAACTCTTCATCTACTGTTTAAGACATTAGAGACAATGTCTCATTTAGGTTTGGGGGAGGGAATAGTTGTTTAATATCTTGTTTATTTTGCGCTATTTTTATTACATTTTTAGTCCACATTTTTTCCGAAAAATACAAAAAAATTGAAAATTTTTCAAAAATTACAAAAATATTTTACGTTTTTGTGTTTTTATTTTGACTAAAAAGTTTAAATTGGTGAGAGATAGCTGTGTAAGGAGTTCCCACTCTTGATACGTATTTCAACCCATTTTCGAAATAAGTTAGTTTTGTTTATTTCATTTTAAATTATTTAATTTGAAAAATCTCCTTAACACTGACTAAAATGAATCTTCATATGGTCAGTTGACAGGTATTATCAACATTCATGGAAACATACGGACATGAGTTGTAATTGAAAAGTTTGTAATATTCAGTGCTCTAGTTTAATTGGAGGAAGCATCTACAAATGGCAATTGAGTAAAAAAAAAAAGAGAAGAGAGAGAGAGAGAAAATGTGAAAAAAACGTCTGAGATCCGAGTTATTAACTCTGTAGGGGTGTTTCAACACCTAGTGCCCTAAAGCTAACTGGTTTGGGAGTCACTGGCCTAAAGCTCGCTACATGGATCGAAGATGTTGCAAAATATATTTAAATTTGAAGTCTGAGTAATTAAGTCCGTATGGGTGTTTTAACATCAAATGCCTTAAAGCCAACTGGTTTGGGAGCCATTGGCCCAGAGCTCGCTATATAGATGGAAGATATTGTATATAAATAAAAAAAAAATCAAAAATCAAAGAAAAAATCAAAAAAATTAGAAAAAAATTTGTCCATTGCTATAAAAAGGTGTGAATTCTGATAAAACTTTAGGACAAAAATATCACTCTCTTCTCAACTACACTTGTGACTATTGTAGGAAAAATGAGTTCATTAATATTTTGTTGGTTGTGTATATGACGAATGATAAAAATAATCGGAGAATTTACTTATTCGGTAATTTAGAAAGAAAGAAAACAATTACTAACTTGGAGTAGAAGTTTTATCTGTTTAGTTACTAACTTCTTTATTCTTTTGTCTTTTTGCTTTTGTGTGTACTAGTTTTACTAGCTTTTTACTTTTATCAGACGTTTGTGGATATCGTTGTTGTAAGTCCTCACGAGACTACAACTCGTCCACTAAGGACACCTAGGGTTTTTAAAGGCTTGTTGCCTATGCTAAATGCAGCAGTGATCCCTACGAAAGTGGCTTAGTTTAATTTTAATTATTTTTTTTGTATTTTATTTTGTTATTTTGCTCGAGGACTAGCAAAATGTTTGGTTTGAGGGTGTTATGAGTGGTAATTATATCACTATTTCTCACTCATTTAACCTAATATTATGTATAGTTTCTTAAGTTTTATGAACGTTTTGATGTGTTTTTATTTATTTTGCAGATAAAAATAATATTGGGACTTAATGGAATTAACTCGGGGCTAAAATGATGAAATTCGGATAAAAAAAGGTGAAAAACGAAAATTTATTGTACGCGTCACAAAGTGCAGTGCTAAATTCCAATTTTGCGCATATTTGGTATTTTTGCCATAACTATTTCATCCGATATCTGATTGAGCTAATTCAAGTCGCTGATTAAAGAAGACTTAATGATCTACAACTTTTAAGAATAAAATAATTTTCGAATTCCGAAGATCTCATGATCGAAATTAATGAAAAATCCGAAATTTGGTTATATTTAATTACTAAAGTCATTATCAAAAATATACAAATTTGTCAAACTTCATGCATGTTTGGTGGAGTGTTTTGTGCCAAGTTTGGTGCCTTGTTTAGTGCCATGTTTGGTGGAATGTTTTGTGGAGTGTCTTGTGGCATGTTTGGTGGAGTGTTTGGTGGAGCAATTCGTGGAGCAATTGGTGTAGAAATTGGTGGAAGCCTTTAGATTTTCCCATAAATACCAAGCCATTTCATTTGTAATTCTCATTATTTCCTTAGGTTTTTGTAAGGAATTTAAGGATTGCATCTTGTGTGTTTATTTTTAGTAATTTAATTTACGCATTTTTATTTTCAGTAATAGTAGTAGTTTCTTTTTCTTCTCTTTTCTTTTATGTTTAATAGTTAGATTTCCTCTGGGGGAAGGGTGAAGCTTTTATTATTTTAATTTAGATTAATCTCCCTTAATTATAATATGGAAATTATAATTCAAACTATAAGGTTTACCACCTTAATGGCTGGTTTTATTTATTTGACATAATATGACAACGCCTATATGGCCGGTCTTTAGGTGACAGATGATTACCACCTATATGGCTGGTTTATGGACTAATAATGATACCCCATTTGTGGATGGTTGGACTTAATTAAAATTTGACTTAATGAGGATACCTCATATATGGCTGGTTGGTAATATCACTGATAAATTTCATATTATAATAAGGGAGATTTCTAAATTATAATAGTAAAGGTGGATCCCCAACCCCAGCAATTTATTTTTATTCTAGGGAAGTAATGAAACACAATATTCACACACTTAATAATTTATTTTATTTTTATGGGTAATTCTTTAGTTTGTTTATTGAGTCTTAAGCTTAATGCTTCTTGTTGCCTGATTAGCAGTAAACTTAAAATGTATTTGAAGAAGGATTTTAGGTTTCAGCCTTAGATTTAATAGCCCACGATCTTCCTTGAGGATAGATAACCCTTTAATAGATTTCTTTACAGGATAGACATATACCTGTCAGGCGGGGGTAGCCATAATTGGAACTTAATCTTAATGAATCCATGTAATTTGGTTGATATAGACATATGGTTCAATTGGGTTATACTGGTATTTGCATCTGACCTTAGACATAGGCTTTTGCATAATTTTGTGTTTCAGGTTAGCAAATTCATTTATTACACATATATAAGAGAATCAATTCATCTTTATAATAATATTGTGTGGAGTCACAACCCTAGATCTTTGAGTCTTTTTTTGTTATTTTCCTTAGTATTTTCTTTTATGTCTTTAAGTATTTTATTTATCAAATCCACATTCAACCAACCAATCAAGCAATCATTCTCTTCTCCCTATAATTAGATACATGTAAATAAATAGTATCAATAATTAATAACAACAGTAGGAATTAAGTCCTCGTGGGATCGATATTTTTATACTACTTGAACGATACGTGTGCCCGCGTGTGATTACGCCGGTCATGGGGTATCTTCAATTAGTGTATTATAAGGAAAATATCTATTCAATTTAGGAAGGTGATTTGCTTTAGTTTAGGAAAGGGATTTATGGGATTTGATTTGATTTATTTAATTTAGGCATTTGATTTATTTAAATTAGGAAGGTGATTTGTTTAGATTCTAACATGTGTTTAATATGTTGGATATTTTTTTGGATTGGGCTTGGAGGCTCGTGAGCGTGTGGGATGGCTCTTTGGTGGGCTTGGGCGTGTGGCTTGGTGGTGTGTAGGCTTGGTGTGTGGCTTGGTGTGGGATGCGAGAGTGAACCTGAGGCTAAGCAAACGAATGAAATCTAGATAGGTATTGAGTTTTCCCTTCCGACATCCGTTTCCCGCGACCTCCGTAACTTAAATGGTAGTGCCTCCATATGAGGCTGATCATTGGGCCTTATACAAAAATACAGTGCCTACAATGACCTTTTGGATAACGGTAAATTCTTCAAAACTTCGATGCGAAACTTTACAATGTTTCACTCCGGACAGCCCATGGTAATTTGGTCGTAACTTTCTCATTCAAACTTCAATTTTAATGAATTTTATATCACCGGAAAGATGAGAGCGAGAGCTATAACTTTTAACGTTGAATATTTTTCAAAATTCGAAGTGTAAGCAAGTCAAAAAGCAGACCCAAAATTTCAGATGAATAATGAATTCGGACCCATCTAGAAATCTCCATAATTCTTTCTAAATTTCTAAATTTTTTCAAACTAAAATAATGAAAAATTTATCAAATGGACCATCACTAAAACCAAAAATTTGAAAAAAGAAAGAAGAAATGTATGGAAGAAAGAGGGAGAGGAATAAGAGGAGAATATGAAGAAGAAAATAGAAGGAAGAGACCAAGAAAGAAAAAAAGGGGAAGAAGCAAAAAGAAGAGTTGCAATCATGGAACACAAAGGTTTAGGAAAATCAAGCATGAAGAAGGTAAGGAGACTTGACCCAAATTATTTCATTTTGAGTATTGGTGTTTTGATGATGTTGTTGAGTTATGATGTTGATGTTTATTTGGATTTTGTGATAAGAAATCAATGGTGGTGGGAAACCAAACTTGTTAGATTTTGGAAATGGGAATTAAGTATAAATGATAGGTTGGATATGGTATGGTTTTGAGAATAATATTGATTTTATTTTGAAGATTGGTTGAAGTCAATTGCCTATGTGGAAATGTGGTTTTAGTGTTCAGAAGATTGAAGCTATCTAATTTACTTGTATCTAATTATCTTTATTTTCATCTGAAATTTTTATTTCTTTCTTTTATTTTCAGGTGGTTGAAAAATGGAACATTATTGGGAGATTGAGAGATCACGAGCTTTACTAGAAGAAGATACACCTCAAATCTGGGAGCAACAGTCTAGTTTTCTGAGGCATGTTATCCAGCCCAACAACTACCACTGGATATCAGAACCAATGAATACTACATTTGCTTAACAGAACAAAATGGGGAGATGTTTGATATGTGATGGTGACCACCCGAGTGATCATTGTATATACCTGTCAAAGTTGCAGAATTATTAGAATCATTCAAGGTATGAAGAACCATCATATTTTCCATCTTATCCACCATCTACCTACGATCTTCATCAAGAACCAGAACCAGAACCATCAGAGGAAGAACAATTGGTTGGCATGCTCAAAGATTTGTTCAAGAAACGAGACAAAAGTTAGATAAAATGCTTGAAACATTCCAGAATCAACTCGAAAGTATTCAGAGACAATCAGCATCCATTAATAGACTGACAGATCAAATGGGATAATTAACAGAAAACCAGAGCTACATACCTCAAGAAGCATTTTCAGATGAAACTGACGAATTCTTCAAGAACCAATCATTTCACAATGAAACTTTAAAATATGAGAAGGCTGAGCAGTATCAACAACCAGAGGTATCAGTTTAGGAGCCTAAACCAGCAAAATCTCGATTTGATTTTTATTATTCAGACTCTGATGAGGATGAAGAAGCAGAGTTGTTTGTGCCAACTAGAATTGAGGATGGAACTCTATATCCTCAAAATGAAGATCTTGGAGCGTCCATTGTACAAATGTTTGAAGAAGATCTACCTGAGCCAATCATTTCATTCAGATCAGAGGATGAAAACCTAATGTCAGACATATCTTTTCATCCTCAAGTTGCACTTTTGAAGCATTTATTTCACAAATGACAGATGAAGAACTGAATGCGGAAATCCTAAAATTCATCTGTGAAGAAAAGGTGGAAAAAGAAGCAGAGCAAAAGGAGGAACAAATGTCTGACCATATTGAAGATCCAGTGCATTCATGAGAAACATCACTGTATCGGGGAGTACAAATTAGAGATATCGCCCAGAAGCTTGACAGAATAGAAATCCCATTCCAAGTCAAGCACCAGACAAGACCTTCTGATTTCCTTTCTTTCTTTTCAAAAACTACTGGAGCAACAAAGGTTAAAAAGGTGGCACGAGCACTAAATGAGACAAAATTCTCTTTACCACTTTACCATTGGAAGACACCCTTCGAAAGCAATGCCCATGGGATTATCTTTAATCGGACATCTAAAATGACACTGAAACCTCCTTGATAGATAGATTTCAGTCAAGTCTGGCTGAAGATGAAAAATTTAGCACTAGCAGGGAGGCAACCCATGCAATAATTTTATTTTAATTTTTATTGATTTGTGTATACATGTTGTACAGTTTTTAATTTTGTGTGTTATTTTTGTTGGAAAAGGCACAAACTGAGCATTTAAGGAGGAATGGTGTTGGGCAATCACAAAGATGAGATTTAAGTCATTAGTGATGGCTGAGTAAGGAATGGATTCTTGAGACGCATCCTAATGGATTTATTTACCAAAAGAGTGGCGTATTGCGTACACAATTCCGTTGCCTTAATAATTGCTTTGATTTTCTTTTCTTTTGTTATTTTCTTTTCTTTTCGCCGACAAGATCTATAATTTTTTACTTTCACGATTTATTTTAACGTTAATTTAATAATTGTCATTTGGCAGGTACTAGTACTATTTTACTCACCCATTTTTAGGTTCTATAAATTCAGCTCTACATTTTTCTCTTCGACATATCCAGATAAACATCCAAATAAGAGAGAGAAAATGGAAGCAACTTCACAACAGTGCGTCAAACAAATTTGTGTTTTATGTGGATCAAACTTTGGTAATAAACCAGAGTTCATTGAGGCTGCAAAGGAAATGAGGAGAGTAATAGCATGACGAAATATGCACCTAGTATATGGCAGTGGCAATCTTGGATTGATGGGAAGCATTTCAAAAGTCGTTCATAAGGCTGGTGGTCATGTTTTAGGAATCATTCTAAAAACTTTGGCGAACGAACACATAATCGAAAAAATAAATGGAGATGAACGCATTATCTCGAGATGTCCGAACAACTCATTGAAATGGTCAATACTGCTGATGCGTTTATTACTTTACCAGGTGGGTTTGGAACGTTTGAAAAAATATTATAGTGGCATCATGGGCACATTTGAACATTCATCGGAAGCCCATTGGATTACTCAACATTGAACATTTTTTCAATTTTCTGTTTGTATTTCTTGCGGAAGCCAAAAGACATGAGTTCGTCACAAAATCAGTGCAAGATATTTTCCTGACTGCAACAAAGGCCGAGGAATTGATTGACCAAATCTTATCGTTTTAACAAAAAATCGACCCCATTCTTTCCAAGTTGAACTAGTCAGATAGCGATCGTGGTAAGAAGCGTAAATTGGACATAGATCTTAATCGGTAATTTTTTCTTAGAATTTCAGTTAACCAGGTATGACCTTCTAAACTCTTCATCCACTGTTTAAGACATTAGGGACAATGTCTCATTTAGGTTTGGGGGAGGGAATAGTTGATTAATATCTTGTTTATTTTGCGCTATTTTTATTAGATTTTTAGTCCAAAATTTTTCTGAAAAATACAAAAAAAATTGAAATTTTTTCAAAAATTACAAAAATATTTTACGTTTTTGTGTTTTTATTTTGACTAAAAAGTTGAAATTGGTGATAGATAGCTGTGTAAGGAGTTCCCACTCTTGATACGTATTTCAACCCCTTTTCGAAATAAGTTAATTTTTGTTTATTTCATTTTAAATGATTTAATTTGTAAATTCTCCTTAACACTGACTAAAATGAATCTTCATTTGGTCAGTTGGCAGGTATTATCAACATGCATGGAAAAATACAGACATGAGTTGTAATTGAAAAGTTTGTAATATTCAGTGCTCTAATTTAATTGGAGGAAGCATCTACAAATGGCAATAGAGTTAAAAAAATGTGAAAAAAAACGTCTGAGATCCGAGTTATTAACTCTGTAAGGGTGTTTCAACACGTAGTGCCCTAAATTCAACTGGTTTGGGAGTCACTGGCCTAAAGCTCGCTACATGGATTGAAGATGTTGCAAAATATATTTATATTTTAAGTCTGAGTAATTAAGTTCGTATGGGTGTTTTAACATCTGGTGCCTTAAAGCCAACTGGTTTGGGAGCCACTGGCCTAAAGCTCGCTATATAGACGGAAGATATTGTATATAAATAAAAAAATCAAAAATCAAAGAAAAAATCGAAAAAATTAGAAAAAAATTTATTCCATTGCTATAAAAAGGTGTGAATTCTGATAAAACTTTAGGACAAAAATATTACTCTCTTCTCAACTGCACTTGTGACTATTGTAGGAAAAATGAGTTGATTAATATTTTGTTGGTTGTGTATATGACGAATGATAAAAATAATCGGTGAATTTACTTATTCGGTAATTTAGAAAGAAAGAAAACAATTACTAACTTGGAGTAGAAGTTTTATATGTTTAGTCACTAACTTCTTTATTCTTTTGTCTTTTTGCTTTTATGTGCACTAGTTTTACTATCTTTTTACTTTTATCAGACGTTTGTGGATATCGTTGTTGTAAGTCCTCACGAGACTACAACTCATCCACTAAGGAGACCTAGGGTTTTTAAAGGCTTGTTGCATATGCTAAATGAAGCAGTGATCCCTACGAAAATGGATTAGTTTAATTTTAATTATTTTTTTTGTATTATATTTTGTTATTTTGCTCGAGGACTAGCAAAATGTTAGGTTTGAGGGTGTGATGAGTAGTAATTATATCACTTTTTCCCACTCATTTAACATAATATTATGTATAGTTTCTCAAGTTTTATGAACGTTTTGATGTGTTTTTATTTATTTTGCAGATAAAAATAATATTGGGACTTAATGGAATTAACTCGGGGCTAAAATGATGAAATTCGGATAAAAAAGGTGAAAAACGAAAATTTACTGTACGCGTCACAAAGTGCAGTGCTAAATTCCAGTTTTGCGCATATTTGGTATTTTTGCCATAACTATTTCATCTTATATATGATTGAGCTAATTCAAGTCACCGATTAAAGAAGACTTAATGATCTACAACTTTTAAGAATAAAATAATTTCGAATTCCGAAGATCTCATGATCGAAATTAATGAAAAATCTGAAATTTGGTTATATTTAATTACTAAAGTCATTATCAAAAATATACAAATTTGTCAAAAGTTCCACCAAACGTGCAAGCATGTTTGGTGGAGTGTTTTGTGCCATGTTTGGTTCCTTGTTTTGTGCCATGTTTGGTGGAGTCTTTTATGGAGTGTCTTGTGGCATGTTTGGTGGAGCAATTCGTGGAGCACTTGGTGGAGAAATTGGAGGAAGCCTTTAGATTTTCCTATAAATACCAAGCCATTTCATTTGTAATTCTCATTCTTTCCTTAGGCTTTTGTAAGGAATTTAAGGATTTCATCTTGTGTGTTTATTTTTAGTAATTTAATTTATGCATTTTTATTTTTAGTAATAGTAGTAGTTTCTTTTTCTTCTATTTTCTTTTATGTTTAATAGTTAAATTTCCGCTGGGGGAAGGGTAAAGCTTTTATTATTTTAATTTAGATTAATCTCCCCTAATTATAATATGGAAATTATAATTCAAACTATAAGGTTTACCACCTTAATGGCTGGTTTTATTTATTTGACATAGTATGACACCGCCTATATGGCCGATCTTTAGGTGACAGATGATTACCGACTATATGGCTGGTTTATGGACTAATAATGATACCGTCTTTTTGGATGGTTGGACTTAATTAAAATCTGAATTAATGAGGATACCTCATATATGGCTGGTTGGTAATATCATTGATAAATTTCATATTATAATAAGGGATATTTCTAAATTAGAAATAGTAAAGGTGGATCCCCAACCCCCATCATTTTATTTTTATTCTAGAGCAGTAATGAAACACAATATTCACACACTTAATAATTTATTTTCATTTTATGGTAATTCTTTAGTTTGTTTATTGAGTCTTAAGTTAATGTTTCTTGTTGCCTGATTAGCAATAAGATTGATGTGGTAAACTTAAAATGTATTTGAAGAAGGATTTTAGGCTTCAACCTTAGATTTAATAGCCCACGATCTTCCTTGAGGATAGATAACCCTTTAATAGATTTCTTTACAGGATAGACATATACGTGTCAGGCAGGTGTAGCCATAATTGGAACTTAATCTTAATGAATCCAGGTAATTTGGTTGATCTAGACATATGGTTCAATTGGGTTATACTGGTATTTGCATCTGACCTTAGACAGGGGCTTTTGCATAATTTCATGTTCCCGGTTAGCAAATTAATTTATTACACATATATAAGAGAATCAATTCATCTTTATAATAATATTGTGTGGAGTCACAACCCTAGATCTTTGAGTCTTTTTTTGTTATTTTCCTTAGTATTTTCTTTTATTTCTTTAAGTATTTTATTTATCAAATCCACATTCAACCAACCAATCAAGCAATCATTCTATTCTCCCTATAATTAGATACATGTAAATAAATAGTATCAATAATTAATAATGATAGTAGGAATTAAGTCCTCGTGGGATCGATATTTGTATACTGCTTGAACGACACGAGCGCTTGCATTATACGCGTGTGATTACGCTGGTCATGGGGTATCTTCAATTAGTGTGTTATAAGGAAAAGATCTATTCAATTTAGGAATGTGATTTGTTTTAGTTTAGGAAAGGGATTTATAGGATTTGATTTGATTTATTTAATTTAGGCATTTAATTTATTTAAATTGGGAAGGTGATTTGTTTGGATTCTAACATGTGTTTAATATGTTGGACATTTTTTTGGATTGGGCTTGGAGGCTTGTGGTCGTGTGGGATGGCTCTTTGGTAGGCTTGGGCGTGTGGCTTGGTGCTGTGTAGGCTTGGTGTGTGGGTTGGTGTGGGATGCGAGAGCGAACCTGAGGCTAAGCAAACGAATGAAATCTAGAAAGGTATTGAGTTTTCCCTTTCGACGTCCGTTTCCCGCGACTTCAGTAACTTAAAGGGTAGTGCCTCCATATGAGGCTCATCATTAGGCCTTATGCAAAAATATAGTGCCTACAATGACCTTTTGGATAACGGTAAATTCTTCGAAACTTTGATGCGAAACTTTACAATGTTTCACTCCGGACAGCCCATGGTAATTTGGTCGTAACTTTCGCATTTAAACTTCAATTTTAATGAATTTTATATCACCGAAAAGATGAGAGCGAGACCTATAACTTTTAACGTTGGATATTTTTCAAAATTCGAAGCATAAGTAAGTCAAAAGGCAGACCCAAAATTTCAGATGAATAATGAATCCGTCCCATCTATAAATCTCAATAATTCTCTCTAAATTTCTAATTTTTTCAAACTAAAATAATGAAAAATTTATCAAATGGGCCATCACTAAAACAAAAATTTGAAAGAAGAAAGAAGAAACAAATGGAACAAAGAGGGAGAGGAATAAGAGTAGAAGATGAAGAAGAAAAGAGAAGGAAGAGACAAAGGAAGAAAAAAAATGAAGAAGCAAAAAGAAGAGTTACAATCATGGAACACAAAGGTTTAGGAAACTCAAGCATGAAGAAAGTAAGGAGACTTGACCCAAATTATTGCATTTTGAGTATTAGTGTTTTGATGATGTTGTTGAGTTATGATGTTGATGTTTATTTGGATTTTGTGATAAGAAAGCACTGGTGGTGGGAAACCAAACTTGTTAGATTTTAGAAATGGGAATTAAGTATAAATGACAGGTTGGATATGGTATGGTTTTGAGAATAATATTGATTTTATTTTGAAGATTGGTTGAAGTTAATTGCCTATGTGGAAATGTGGTTTAAGTGTTCAGAAGATTGAAGCTATCTAATTTACTTGTATCTAATTATCTTTTTTTTATCTGTAATTTTTATTTCTTTCTTTTGTTTTCTGGTGGTTGAAAAATGGAACATTATTGGGAGGTTAAGAGATCACGAGCTTTACTAGAAGAAGATACACCTCAAATCTGGGAGAAACAGTCTGGTTTTCTGAGGCATGTTATCCAGCCCAACAACTACCACTGGATATCAGAACCAATGAATACTACATTTGCTTAACAGAACAAAATGGGGAGATGTTTGATATGTGATGGTAACCACCTGAGTGATCATTGTATATACCTGTCAAAGTGGCAGAATTATTAGAATCATTCAAGGTATGAAGAACCATCATATTTTCCATCTTATCCACCATCTACCTATGATCTTCATCAAGAACCAGAACCATCAGAGGAAGAACAATTGGTTGGCATGCTCAAAGATTTGTTTAAGAAATGAGACAAAAGTTAGATAAAATGCTTGAAACATTCCAGAATCAACTCGAAAGTATTTAGAGACAATCAGCATCCATTCATAGACTGACAGATCAAATGAGACAATTAACAGGAAACCAGAGCTATATACCTCAAGAAGCATTTTCAGATGAAACTGACGAAGCCTTCAAGTACCAATCATTTCACAATGAAACTTTAAAAAAGGAGAAGGCTGGGCAGTATCAATAACCAGAGCTATCAGTTTAAGAGCCCAAACTAGCAAAATCTCGATTTGATTTTTATTATTCAGACTCTGACGAGGATGAAGAAGCATAGTTGTTTTTGCCAACTAGAATTGAGGATGGAACTCTATATCCTCAAAATGAAGATCTTGGAGTGTCCATTGTATAAATGTTTGAAGAAGATCTACCCAAGCCAATCATTTCACTCAGATCAGAGGATGAAAACCTAATGTATGACATATCTTTTCATCCTCAAGTTGACACTTTTGAAGCATTTATTTCACAAATGACAGATGAAGAACTGAACGCAGAAATCCTAAAATACATCTATGAATAAAAGGTGGAAAAAGAAGCAGAGCAAAAGGAGGAACAAATCTCTGACCTTATTGAAGATCCAGTGCATTCATGGGAAACATCACTGTATCGGGGAGTACAAATTAGAGATATTGCCCAGAAGCTTGACAGAATGGAAATCCCATTCCAAGTCAAGCACCAGACAAGACCTCATGATTTCCTTTCTTTCTTTTCAAAAACTACTAGAGCAACAAAGGTTAAAAAGTGGCACGAGCACTAAATGAGACAAAATTCTTTTTGCCACTTTACCATTGGAATACACCATTCGAAAGCAACGCTCATGGGATTGTCTTTATCAGATATCTAAAATGACGCTGAAACCTCATTGATATAAAGATTTTAGTCAAGTCTGGCTGAAGACGAAAAATTTAGCGCTAGTAGGGAGGCAACCCATGCAATAATTTTATTTTAATTTTTATTGATTTGTGTATACATGTTGTAGAGTTTTTAATTTTGTGTGTTATTTTTGTTGGGAAAGGCACAAACTGAGTATTTAAGGAGGAATGGTGTTTGGCAATCACAAAAATGAGATTTAAGTAATTAGTGATGGCTGAGTAAGGAATGGATTCTTGAGACACATCCTAATGGATTTATATACCAAACGAGTGGCGTATTGCGTACACAATTCCGTTGCTTTAATAATTGCTTTGATTTTCTTTTCTTTTGTTATTTTCTTTTCTTTTCGCCGACAAGATTTATAATTTTTTACTTTCACGGTTTATTTTAACGTTCATCTAATAATTGTCATTTGGCAGGTACTAGTGCTATTTTACTCACCTATTTTCAGGTTCTATGCATTCAGCCCTACATGTCTCTCTTCGACATATCCAGATAAACATCCAAATAAAAGAGAGAAAATGGAAGTAACTTCACAACAGCGATTCAAATAAATCTGTGTTTTATGTGGATCAAACTTTGGTAAAAACCAGAGTTCATTGAGGCTGCAAAGGAAATGGGGTGAGTAATAGCAGAACGAAATATGCACCGAGTATATGGCAGTGGCAATCTTGGATTGATGGGAAGCATTTCAAAAGCCGTTCATAAGGATGGTGGTCATGTTTTAGGAATCATTCCAAAAACTTTGGCGGACGAACACATAATCGAAAAAATAAATGGAGATGAACACATTATCTCGGGATGTCCGAACAACTCCTTGAAATGGTCAATACTGTTGATGCGTTTATTGCTTTACCAGGTGGGCTTGGAACGTTTGAAGAAATTTTACAGTGGCATCATGGGCGCACTTGAACATTCATCCGAAGCTCATTGGATTACTCAACATTGAATATTTTTTCGATTTTCTGTTTGTATTTCTTGCGGAAGCCAAAAGACATGAGTTCGTCACAAAATCAGTGCAAGATATTTTCCTGACTGAAACAAAGGCTGAGGAATTGATTGACCAAATCTTAGCCTTTGAACCAAAAATCAACCCCATTCTTTCCAAGTTAAACTAGTCAGATAGTGATCATGGTAAGAAGCGTAAATTGGACATAGATCTAAATCGGTAATTTTTTCGTAGAATTTCAGTTAACCAGGTATGACCTTCTAAACTCTTCATCTACTGTTTAAGACATTAGGGACAATGTCTTATTTAGGTTTGGGGGAGGGAATAGTTGATTAATATCTTGTTTATTTTGTGCTATTTTTATTAGATTTTTAGTAAAAAAAGTTTTCGAAAAATATAAAAAAATTGAAAAATTTTCAAAAATTACAAAAAATTTTTGCGTTTTTGTGTTTTTATTTTGACTAAAAAGGTGAAATTAGTGAGAGATAGCTGTGTAGGGAGTTCTCACTCTTGATATGTATTTCAACCCATTTTCGAAATAAGTTAGTTTTTGTTTATTTCATTTTAAATTATTTAATTTGTAATTCTCCTTAACCTGTCTAAAATGAATCTTCATATGCTCAGTTGGCAGGTATTATCAACATGCATGGTAACGTACGGATATGGGTTGTAATTGAAAAGTTTGTAATATTCAGTGCTCTAGTTTAATTGGAGGAAGCATCTATAAATGGCAATAGAGTAAAAAAAAGAGAGAGAGAGAGAGAGATAAAAAATATGAAAAAAAAAACGTCTGAGATCCGAGTTATTAACTCCGTAGGGGTATTTTAATACCTAGTGCCCTAAAGCCAACTGGTTTGGGAGTCACTGGCCTAAAGCTCGCTGCATGGATCGAAGATGTTGCAAAATATATTTATATTTAAAGTCTGAGTAATTAAATCCGTATGGGTGTTTTAACATCTGGTGCCTTAAAGGCAACTGGTTTGGGAGCCACTGGCCCAATGCTCGCTACATAGATGGAAGATATTGTATAAAAAAAAAATCAAAAATCAAAAATCAAAGAAAAAATAAAAAAAAATTAGAAAAAAATTTATTCCATTGCTATAAAAAGGTGTGAATTCTGATAAAACTTAAGAAAAAAATATTACTCTCTTCTCAACTGCACTTGTGACTATTGTAGGAAAAATGAGTTGATTAATATTTTGTTGGTTGTGTATATGAAGAATGATAAAAATAATCGGAGAATTTGCTTATTCGGTAATTTAGAAAGAAAGAAAACAATTACGAACTTGGAGTAGAAGTTTTATCTGTTTAGTCACTAACTTCTTTATTCTTTTGTCTTTTTGCTTTTGTGTGCACTAGTTTTACTATCTTTTTACTTTTATCAGACGTTTGTGGATATCGCTGTTGTAAGTCCTCACGAGACTACAACTCGTCCACTGAGGACACATAGGGTTTTAAAGGCTTGTTGCATGTGCTAAATGCAGCAGTGATCCCTACGAAATTGGCTTAGTTTAACTTTAGTTAATTTTTTTTGCATTATATTTTGTTATTTTGCTTGATGACTAGCAAAATGTTAGGTTTGAGGGTGTGATGAGTGGTAATTATATCACTATTTCCCACTCATTTAACCTAATATTATGTATAGTTTCTCAAGTTTTATGAATGTTTTGATGTTTTTTTTATTTATTTTACAGATAAAAATAATATTTTGACTTAAAGGAATTAACTAAGGCTAAAATAATGAAATTCTGAGAAAAAAAATGTGAAAAACGAAAATTTACTGTACGCCTCACAAAGTGCAGTGCTAAATTCCAGTTTTGCGCATATTTGGTATTTTTGCCATAACTATTTCATCCGATATCTGATTGAGCTAATTCAAGTCACCGATTAAAGAAGACTTAATGATCTACAACTTTGAAGAAAAAACAAAATTCGAATTTCGAAGATTTCATGATCGAAATTAATGAAAAATCTGAAATTAGGTTATATTTAATTACTAAAGTCATTATAAAAAATATACAAATTTGTCAAACTTCCACCAAACATGCAAGAGTGTTTTGTGCCATGTTTGGTGCCTTGTTTGGTGCCATGTTTGGTGGAGTGTTTTGTGGAGTGTCTTGTGGCATTTTTGGTGGAGTGTTTGGTGGAGCAATTCGTGGAGAATTGGTGGAGAAATTGGTGGAAGTCTTTAGAATTTCGTATAAATACCAAGCCATTTCATTTGTAATTCTCATTATTTCCTTAGGTTCTTGTAAGAAATTAAAGGATTGCATCTTGTGTGTTTATTTTAGTAATTTAATTTATGCATTTTTATTTTCAGTAATAGTAGTAGTTTCTTTTTTTCTTCTCTTTTCTTTTATGTTTAATAGTTAGATTTCCGTTGGGGGAAGGGTGAAGCTTTTATTATTTTAATTTATATTAATCTCCCTTAATTATAATATGGAAATTATAATTCAAACTATAAGGTTTACCACCTTAATGGCTGGTTTTATTTATTTGACATAATATGACACCGCCTATATGGCCGGTCTTTAGGTGACAGATGATTACCGCCTATATGGCTGGTTTATGGACTAATAATGATACCGCCTTTGTGGATGGTTGGACTTAATTAAAATTTGACATAATGGGGATACCTTCTATATGGCTGGTTGGTAATATCACTGATAAATTTCATATTATAATAAGGGATTTTCTAAATTAGAAATAGTAAAGGTGGATCCCCAACCCCCAATATTTTATTTTTTCTCTAGGGAAGTAATGAAACACGATATTCACACACTTAATAATTTATTTTCTTTTTATGGATAATTCTTTAGTTTGTTTATTGAGTCTTAAGCTTAATGCTTCTTGTTGCCTGATTAGCAATAAGATTGATGTGGTAAACTTAAAATGTATTTGAAGAAGGATTTTAGGTTCCAGCCTTAGATTTAATAGCCCACGATCTTCCTTGAGGATAGATAACCCTATAAGAGATTTCTTTACAGGATAGACATATACCCGTCAGGCGGGGTAGCCATAATTGGAACTTAATCTTAATGAATCCAGGTAATTTGGTTGATATAGACATATGGTTCAATTGGATTATACTGGTATTTGCATCTGACCTTTGACAGAGGCTTTTGCATAATTTCGTGTTCCAGGTTAGCAAACTAATTATTACACATATATAAGAGAATCAATTCATCTTTATAATAATATTGTGTGGAGTCACAACCCTAGATCCTTGAGTCTTTTTTTGTTATTTTCCTTAGTAATCATTCTCTTCTCCATATAATTAGATACAAGTAAATAAATAGTATCAATAATTAATAACAACAGTAGGAATTAAGTCCTCGTGGGATCGATATTTTTATACTACTTGAACGATACGTGCGCTTGGGTTATACGCGTATGATTACGCCGGTAATGAGGTATCTTCAATTAGTGTGTTATAAGGAAAAGATCTATTCAATTTATGAATGTGATTTGTTTTAGTTTAAGAAAGGGATTTATGGGATTTGATTTGATTTATTTAATTTATGCATTTGATTTATTTAAATTGGGAAGGTGATTTGTTTGGATTCTAACATGTGTTTAATATGTTGGATATTTTTTTTGGATTGGGCTTGGAGGCTTGTGGGCGTGTGGGATGGCTCTTTTGTGGGCTTGGGCGTGTGGGTTGGTGGTGTGTAGGCTTGGTGTGTAGGCTTGGTGAGTGGCTTGGTGTGGGATGCGAGAGCGAACCTGAGGCTAAGCAAACAAATGAAATCTAGAAAGATATTGAGTTTTCCCTTCCGACGTTCGTTTCCCGCGACTTCCGTAACTTAAAGGGTAGTACCTCCATATAAGGCTCATCATTGGGTCTTATGCAAAAATGCAGTGCTTGCAATGACATTTTGGATAACGGTAAATTCTTCGAAACTTCGATGCGAAACTTTACAATGTTCCACTTCAGACAGCCCATGGTAATTTGGTCGTAACTTTCTCATTCAAACTTCAATTTTAATGAATTTTATATCACCGGAAAGATGAGAGCGAGACCTATAACTTTTAACGTTGAATATTTTTCAAAATTCAAAGCATAAGCAAGTCAAAAGGTAGACCCAAAATTTCAGATGAATAATGAATCCGGACCCATCTAGAAATCTCCATAATTCTCTCTAAATTTCTAAATTTTTTCAAACTAAAATAATGAAAAATTTGTCAAATGGACCATCACTAAAACTAAAAATTTGAAAGAAGAAAGAAGAAACGTATGGAAGAAAGATGGAGAGGAATTAGAGGAGAAGATGAAGAAGAAAAGAGAAGGAAAAGACGAAGAAAGAAAAAAGGGGAAGAACCAAAAAGAAGAGTTGCAATCATGGAACACAAAGGTTGAGGAAAATCAAGCATGAAGAATGTAAGGAGACTTGACCCAAATTATTGCATTTTGAGTATTGGTGTTTTGATGATGTTGTTGAGTTATGATGTTGATGTTTATTTGGATTTTGTGATAAGAAAGCAATGGTGGTGGGAAACCAAACTTGTTAGATTTTGGAAATGGGAGTTAAGTATAAATGATAGGTTGGATATGGTATGGTTTTGAGAATAATATTGATTTTATTTTGAAGATTGGTTGAAGTCAATTGCCTATGTGGAAATGTGGTTTAAGTGTTCAGAAGATTGAGTGGAAAAGCATGAAGATGAGACTAGAATTTGGTATCGCATCATGATGCAGAATGCTCCACATCGCGATGAGATCTGGGAAATTACCCAGAAATACTTATGGGGTAAGTCACGTCGCTATGTGAAAGGCTCGTACTTCGAGACACATACGAAAAAAAGTTGGGCTCGTCTCTAGATGATGCGCGTCGTGATGTGCCCTGCCTTGCATCGCGATGTGTGGACAAATATATGCCGAATTTAGTTTTATACCATCTCAATTTCACCAGAATGCATTAGGGGCTACCCTATAAGTCATGTACTAACTCGTATGTTCATAATACATCATGATTTATGTACGATGCCTTTAGAGTGATAACACTTACTTGAATAAGCCAATTTGGATATGATTTTGTAGTGCATTTCTTAGTCCATTTTTAATCAAGTTTATTCGATGATAGATCATCGCATGAACCACAAGTTTCACTACCAAAGTAAAGAAAGACTAGCGAAATTTCAATAACAGTAAGTGGACACTACTCTTTTAAATTTATTTTCATGTTGTTATTTTGCAACAGATTTACTTTTTATGCCTTAGGGCAATAGATCATTTTTATTTTAGTTATTGCATAAATGCTTGTGATTTAAGTTATATTTTAGAAAGAAATGTTTTTTCAGAATATGTTTTATGGTTATTCGGGGCATGGGGGAAAAACCCAACCCAGTATATAACTTGATAAAGATTAGAATTGATGAACAGAGAACATATGCACATGTATAGGACTAGGGGGACGGCGATACGTAACGCCCCTATATCCTAGTTTAGGACTAGGGGACGGCGATACATAACTCCTTTAGACCCTAGTTTCATAGCTTGATGGGTAGCATAGATCCGAACCCCCAGTTCTAGTTCTGTGGCTTGGGAGACGGCAATATGTAATGCCCTAAGATCACCAATTTCAGGGATGTAGTGGCATGCTTTAGGGGACGGCGATACATAACGCTCCAAAGTCGTGGTTTTACATTGTTGGCTCTAGTTAGGCGTATGGGGGATGGCGATACGTAACGCCCTCATACGTCAAGTTTTTCAGATACAGACCCGTATTCAGACATCAAATTTTTTTAAAAAAAAATTCAGATATTTGATCTTCAGAAAACAGTTTTTAGAGATCAGATTTTGAAACAGTTTTCAGAAAGGAGTTTTCAGAAATGTTAAGTCTCATAAAAGAGATTTTAGACAAAGTTTTCAGAGAATAGTTTTCATATAAAGTTATTTCTGAAATTTTGGTTTTAGAGCCAAATTCTTTTATATTAGTTTTTTTTTTTTAGTTTTTCATCCACCCACTTAGATCGTACAACGATCTAACCCCCCACTCACAGTTTTCTTGTCTTGCAGGTTTCTCAGAGGACGACCTCAGGAGGATGGATACTGTTGTAGTCACTAGGGTATAGAGTCCATTAGTCCAAGAAGTCAAGTATAAGTTATAGTAGTCTTGGGTTTTGAGACAGTCATTATAAAGTGTATTGTTAAGTTTTCATTTACAGATGTTAAATTTGTATGTTATATTTTACCTTGGCTACGGTCCCATATTTATAAAGGAAAGATTATTAGTATATGTTCATAATTAGAGGGTCAGAGGCTTATGGGTTAGTACGGTCTATCCCGTGTCGGTAATATCTTAGGAATCGGGGATGTTACATTGGCGTTACGGTGGTTTTTCTCATATTATATATCAATGATATTTTACTCATTGAGAATTATCTTAAAGTATTATCGGAAGTAGAATCCTGACTAGGTAACCAATTCCAAATGAAAGATTTGGGAAAGATGAGTTGTGAACTTGGGATCCAGATTATTCGGGATTACAAGAGATAATTGTTATCTATGTCTCATGCATCCTATATCGACAAGATTGTTATACAAATTTGGATGCTGAATTTCAAGTAAAGTAATTTACCTCCTCGACATGAAATTCACTTGTCTAAAAAACAGTTTCCTAAGACACCTTAAGCAGTTGAGGAGATGAGAAATATCTCCCATGCCTATGCTGTTAGAAATCTCATGCATGATGTTTTTCAATGTACGAGACTGAACATCAATTATGTAGTAGGAGTAGTTAGTGTTTTTCAGTCTAACCCAGGATTAGATCAGTGGGTAGCTGTAAGGCATGTTTTCAAGTATCTTAAAAGTACGAGAGACTATATGCTTGTATAATCTTGAGAGAATATGATCCTTTGAAGATATACATATTCTAATTTTCAGACTGATGTAGATAATGGGAAATCAATATCATAATCAATATTCACTCTAGTTGGTGAAGCCATAGTATCGAGGAGTATAATGCAATCTAGCATTACGAAATCCACCATGGAGGCTGAGTATCTAGCAGCTTGTGAAGTAGCTAAGGAAGCATTATGGCTCCAGAAATTCTTGGGAGATTTAGAAGTTACAGACATGTATAAATCACTCACACTTTATTGCTATAATAGTGGTGTAGTGGTAAATTACAAAAAACCAAGAAGCTGCAAGAGAGGGAAACATGCATAGATGAAATACATCTCTTTAAGGAGTGTTGCAGATAACGTTATGCAGAGAACCTGGCTGATCCGTTTACAAAGACCTTATCGGCTAAAGTGTTTGAAGGTCATCTAGAGGGTCTAGGATTATATGACATGTTCTATTTGCTCTAATACATGTGTGAGATTATTGGGATATATGCCCTAGAGTTTCATGTAATGTAAACAAAATTATTTATTATGAAATAAAATATGCATTATTCATTTATAAAAAATATTTGATTTAAATCGCTTAATGTAAATTATCTTGTTTACCCTTGATTACTCATGTGCCTTCAGACTTATTGTATGAGTGTCATACATAAGAAGATTTAAGTTTGAAGTTAGTAATATAAAATAGTCCTTTGAAAGCAAGCAAAACGGTACTTTATTTGTGGTTTATCTATAACTGCGGTCAATTCTATAATTATATGGCGACCTTGATCCGGGATAGTCCATATGGTGACATGAGAATTGAGGCACCTTAAATGATGTGATCATATGGGAATGGACCCAAATAGAAATGAATTTCTTATAATATTTGTTAAATAAAGAAATTCATTTCAATCTACTAGATGAACATATATAAATTTATCTAAATCCTGGGTGTACTGCGAACTCCTACATGGCAAGCTATGTCCTTTGATTTACAAAGGTGAGGTTGGTTTACCAATCCCGATTAATAGCTACGTACTTTTGGGACATGGTTTGATTTGTAGCTTAGGATCTTTTACATAGATATGGAGTTCACTCATTCTTATGAGAAGTAAAAGAGTATTTCCCTAAAGGTTGATTCGATACTTGAACGATTAGAGCACTCAAGTCTTTCTATTGCGAATAGAAATATTAATATTCATAATAATTATGAATAAATTGTTCATTAGAGAATCAATGGTATTTAAGATTAAAAAAAATTAATTAGAGGGGTATAACAGATAATATGATCCGACTATAATTATGAGATATTTGTGAAAGCCCAATTCTTATGCAATGACTATATCATGGACATTGACATATTTCGACTTATATTATCCATCTACAGCAACGAAAGTGAAACTTCATATTTTTTGTGAAATAACCCGAAGTTAATAATTCTGAATATTTAATTAAAGATTTTAATGAATATTCCGGGATTATTGGAGCTCGAAACTATAGGTTCATTTGTTCCTCGTACTAGCTTGATATACTATAGCAAATTAAATATAATTGGATTGTCCAATTATATACTCACATACATATATTATTACAAATGAGATTAATAAGATATATTTTCTCACATGTAGCTATATATTATATTTAATATAAATTTTTTCATTAAATAAATGATTATGAGATAATCATTTAATTTAATGTATATATAGTAAATTATTTGATATATCATTTATTGTAATGATGAATTTTTTAAATATAATTTGAAAAAATTCAATATTTCATTAATTTTTTTTTTTTACACCTTTTCAACATTACATTTAATTATCATTACGATGATAATTAATAAGTTGGTTGTTGCAAATATTAGGTGTAAAAAATAAGGATGAGTGAGATAAATATACTTAGGTTTTTTGTTTAACATTAACACTAAGTATGAAAAGAAAAAATTGAGTTTTTTCTTTATAGATGATGAATTTTCATTATTGAAAAACCTAACCATCCTTGTTCTTGTTTTCTCTCAAGTGTTGAAAGAAAAAGAAGAAAAACAAAAAGATAAAAGAAATTTCTGGTGTGACAAATATTAACTCAATCTCTAAAGTGTTTAGGGAGTTGGTTTCAAAACCTTATTTGAATCTCTAAAGTGTTTAGGGATTTGGTTTTGTGAGTGAAGCCCAAACTTCTTTTTGTTGGTAGGGAGATAACTCATAATATCATTCGGAGTTGGAACAAACTTTCTTCTTCTTTCTTTTCTCTATGCACAAGGAAGGCTTTGTGTTTGGAGCTTGGATATAGCACCAATAAAGCACTCTAGACAACACACAAATTTTTAGGAACAAGCCAGCGAGTTGCGAAGCACCAAAGAATAAAAACCAGGCAAAACATTCAGGCTCTGCGCGTCGCGATGATAGCGCTATCGCGTCGCAACTCAGAGACAATCATGTCGTGACATACACTCTTTCGCGTTGCGACACACTAATGGAGAAAATCAATATAGAAAGTTGTGACATTGTGCATCGCGACGCAAATCACCACGCGTCGCGACGCGGGGCTTAAATGCAAAGGAGCTTGGTTCACCCTTATGCACATGGGTTGTTCCGGGGCTGAAATATTGTTAAAAACAAAAGCACAACATCTTCTAAGGGTTGGTCAGAACTGGCAAAAGAGAGAGAGGGCAGGAAAAAATTTCAAAATCTTTCCCAATGCCTAAAGCATTTCGCTGCGCGGAAAAAAGCGTTTCCTACCCTTCTCTAATTTTTATTTTTCAATTTCAGGAATAACTTGACTGCACACTATAGTGCAATACCAAAACTGCTCATTGTCGAACTTCTCACTACCGAACTACTTTGGGCCGAAACTGTCACTGCAATTCCGTACAGCACTTTACGTGAACACATAACCAATACACCGAACAACCGTATCACTATAGTTCTAAAAAATTGCACAACAGAATCAAAACACACTGCCCCACAAAAATTAAATTATCTAAGACCAAAACTGCTTGAGTATATGTGCCCTGTGATACCAGTCGGTCTTCTATATTATGACCCGTGACCAAAAATCCACAAATGTGGGCTTTCTAACTCACAGCAGAAAAATAGTTTTCAAAAATCTTTTCCTTCATAACACTTTTAGAAAAATGATAAATGGTGGCTAATATCAAAAGAAAACAATTTTTTTTTTTTTTTTTTTTTTTTCGGGTACTTTTAGTCTAATCCTAATAGAGGAAAAAACCAAAAATTCCCTTGCATTCTTTTGAAAAATTCCGCCAAGGGCCTTATTGTAAATATCAAATTGTTTTGCATTTTTTTAATATATATTTATGGGTATCAAATATTATTTCTTATCTTTAAAAAATACATTTAGAAATATAATTGATATCCTTATATAAATTAAAAATATATTTGAATTAAATGAATTTAATTCAAATTTCAAACAATTTAAATAGTAAATGATTATCCAATAATCATTAATATGAAAACTATATATTAAACACATTAATATAGTTTCAAAATATGACATTATGTAATAATTAATTAAATTAATAATTACTACATTAACCAAATAATTCACAATTATTTAATTGTACAAGTGAGTTCAAATTGGACTATCTAATTATTGTATTGATTCCTCTAGTATAAAAAGAAAACATGAGGATCTAATGGGCCTACATCTCTGAGCTTCAATAATCACAAGATAGTGATTAAAACTCTTTGATTAAAAATCTCGTATTGTTAATTTTATGTTATTTCATTAAAAACCTAAAATTGCATTCTCGTCAATATAGATATTAAATAAGCCAAAGTATATCGGTTACCATCGATATAATCATTTCATACAAGTTGACCTCCGCAAGTCTCTTATAATTAGAGTTGAGTAATAATCTTCGTTATTTCCCTCTAATTATTTCTTATATATTAAATATCATTGATTCTCCAATGAATAATTTATTCATAATTATTATTAATTTAATCTTTTAATTCGTAATTGAAAAACTTAAGCGTTCTAACTGTTCAAGTATCGAATCAACCTTAAGGAAGATATTCATCTATTTCTCGCAAGAATGAGTGGATTTCCTATCGATAGTACCACATCATCCTTATAACAACTCAATAATATATTGATAGTTATATTAATTAATAATAACATGTCATTCACAGATTGTATAAAAAAAATTACTCTTCAATCAGAGATTGTAAATAATAATTGGAATACCCTTTTTGGGGGAGAGAAAACTATAAATATTTTGGATAATTTTCTTCTTTGACGGTTCCCATTTAGAAAGGCATGGTGCACCATCCTTGTGCATAATCATATTTAGAAGTGGCGTTTGGCTGAATTGGGCAAGAAGCAATGGGTAGTTCTTTTCTTGAGTTATGGAGATAAAATTAATTAACCAAATGTTTATTCTTTTTCTGCTTATTTTTGATTTCTTTCTAAATTTTCAATGTCAAGTTATTTCAAGTTATTTGAGGAGCTGTCAGATACATATGGACCACTGTCAATATACTGAATTAATTTTGGTAGAGAAATCTTCAGACTAGGTACCTAACTTAGAAACCTTGAACATTCTGCATTATGCAGAATTTCCAGTCACAATCTTGTGGGTTGCTGCTGGTAGAGATTAGAAATACGGTGGGTTATTTTGGATACCCAATATTATCTAACTCAAAAAAATTCAAATATTTGAAATTTAGTGGATAATAGTTAGATTTCGGTTTGGAAATTACTTAATTGAAATGATTTCAATTGGTTATGATTTTCGCTATTTCAAATATCAATTATCCAAATCTGACAAAAAAATTAAAAATAAAATTATAACACTAATAATTAAAATTAAAAATTAGTATTTCATTTAACAAATTTCTAATTTTTAAAATTTTAATTATTTCGATCGGTATCAGATATCAGAATTTTTGGTTGATTTTGTATTCAAATACCAACTGTGAAATTTTATTATTATGGATAGGTATCAGATATTAGATACAATGATACAATCCAAGGTGGTAAAGTTGGGTCCTTCATAAGACCAAATAGATCCAGTCTTCATGCATTTAATCGAGGCCAAGGAAGATGGGCCTGGTGCAACAATATTGGATTTTGCCATAGTATTTTAATCTGATATTCGATTTTGATTGTTCAAGTTGTGTTGGAAAAAGGATTCAAAGATCTACAACTTTATAATTTGTGTCAAAAATAAATTCAGAATTCTTCTTGGTCAAAATTCATTTTCAATTAATCTCTATAGTTTTTATATTTTATGTTTTAAGTTTAATTTATATTTTAGTATCACATGCTAAATTTTAATGTTAATCTAAAGCTCATGCATGAAATTTAAGCCTTATGTAGCTTAGGATTTAGTCTTATTAGTTCAATTAAGATTGTTTTAAAGTAAATTAGTTAAAATTATTAGTGTTTCTAGAACATGCCAATGATCTATTAAGCATGATTATGTGTGAATAAGATCATTAAAAGGTACATAATGACTTACAATGATCGGATTTTAATTTCAAAATTTGTGTTGTGATGTTGAAGTTCCAAGCTTTAAGTGTTCATTCTAACACTTGAGTTAGTTTCCCTATCACCTTAGTAAACTCCTTGAAGTGCTAGCTTAATTGATTTTGCAACAAAACCAAAGAAGAGAGGAGATGAGGTTCACGCCCATTTGCTAGGGGTTTTGAGTGTTTTGCTTGTGTGTTTTGTTGGAAGAGAGAGGCATTTGGTTTTGTTAAAGGGTTTTTACCTTTTTCACCCAAAACCAAGTTGTTGGGGTTTTGGTTTCACCTAACCAAAACCAAGTGGTTGGGGTTTTGGCATAAATGCGAACCACTCTCTCAACCATCACTTCACACATCTGAAGTGGGCCCCACCTTTTGAATTCAAAATTCAATAGGTCTCTACGAATATTTACCACGGATCGGATCCGTTTAATTCGACTAAACGAATTTTCGTCGCTAAATAATTAAATAACGATGTCTCGCAAATATATTTCGAACACCATTTATGAATTAATTATAAATTAATCTGTTCGCTCGTATTAAAGTCCGACTTTAATTTCCTATTGAAATTTAATTCCAGTTAATATATCTGATATATTAATTTTTGCCCATATTAATAAATTAAATACAAAAAATCAAATTTAACTATTAAATTTATTTTACCGATTAATTCCAAATTAATCGCGTTCTCTCTCTTCCGAACACATTTAATCTCAGATTAAATTTCTCTCACTTAATTAATCCCAGATTAATTTTCTAATCGAGTAAACCGTCATCGGTGAATCTTTGAGAAGCGACCCAAGAGACCCCTGTGTTGGAGTTTGCTAAGGTCCCAATGATCAATAAACAAGCATGATTTAAGTACGAATACAAGTCGAGGAAGTTGCGGAATACTTACATCGAGCGGTTGAGCGATGCGGCAGCGAACAAAACTCATTTTCTGCCCATATAGACTGCATGGCAGTGAGCATAATTTTGTCCTCCATTTTTCAGTTTTGAGCCAAGTTCCAAGTTCCAAGCTTTCATCAAACGATTCCCGGCTCATTGGTAGACTTCCCTATCACCTTCGCATGTCTCTCGGAGTGCTAGCTCTCTTGATTTTTGCCACAAAAACTAAGCACTTTGCTTCCCTCATTCACGATTTTACTGCAGCAAAACAGTGAAGAAAATGCCCTCCATGGGCGTGAGATGAAGAGAGAAAGAGAGAGAAAGAATTGTGTGTGTTGGTGGACAAAAGTGTATCTAATACACATTTGTTAATTTCAAATTCATTTGGCATGAATTTGGCTTTACAAAAGTCAAACCATCAAAGCCAACCACCAACATCACTATTCATATCAAGTCACATCCATCAAGTGGTCAAGTCACTTAATCAATCAAGTTGTCAAGTCACATCACTCAAAGTGACAAGTGATTTGACGCTTGAAACGACTAGCGATTTGACGCTTGATGTGACTAATGATTTGACGCTTGATTTGACTTACGTGCCGCACTCGAATTTGAAATGTGAATGCGCTCGCAAATAAATCTCGGGATCGGGCTCGTTAATTCCAAATTAACGATTTCTCCGTTGCGTCGTAATTAAATCTAATTTAATTAAATAATCATACCAAGCATAATTACTATTCACGTCGCTAACGAATTAATTCCAAATTAATTCGTTCGCCCGAATTAAAATCTAATTTTAATTTCGCGTCGAAATCCAATTTCGTTTAATATATCAAATATATTAATTTACCGATTAATTCCAAATTAATCGTTCTCTCTGTTTGAATGATATTTTATCCTAGATAAAATATCTCCGTAATTAATCCCATTTTAATTTCCTCTCTCATCTTATTAATCCGAGATTAATTAAAGTACGAGTCATACGTCATCGGTGAATCTTTGGGAAGTGACCCATGAGATCCTCGGATATGTTGGCAATAAATACGGTCATCGGACTATCCGAACATGTAAATACCAAGTACGACATTTTACCGATTTACAAGACAAGGTTGACCTCTAGCAAATCGCCATGCCTACCCAATTCTCCAGAAATATCCTTACAGGAATAAAGGATCTATATAAGGCGCAGTATACGTGGTATTGTGTATTTTGATCCAGTATCGGATGATCACATGCAAGGCCTGGGGCTGGTCTAGTGTCTGCCCCGTATGAAGTATATATCGGATGACAAACAACTAGTCTCTTTATTATCGGATAATCATGACCAAGTCATAATATCCCGACGGTTGCAACCTTTATAGAGAACTAGTTCTGTATCCCTGCGTGATCATCATCTCCACTATGACTGGAGTGATACTTCCTTCTTGACATCACACCAAACACACTATGATTCTCAATATACCAAGTATAGGCGTACAGAGAACCTGTTAAAGCCCTGGACGACCGCAACCAAAGTATATTGATTGTCATAAGTATTAGCGGTGCAAGTCTCAGGTTAAGACCAAATACACCTACCCTGATTTCGAAATTCCATAGACACGTAGTCATACTACCAATGGAATTCTGAAGGGGTCTATCTAGAGCGAAGTTGTTTTCCGTACCATCGGTAAAACACGACCTCTTATTACACTTGCATGAGTATCATATACCCAAATATATGAGAACTATGTCGTTATGCCCTCATAACGCGCACAAGTGTAATACTAGTCTTTTACGTATTTATCGATGTCCAATCTTGATAATACTCTGACTAGGGATATTTAATGATTTATCTTTCGTAGACTGATACTGTCTCATATCATTCTCAATCTAAGAACAAATCATAAGGACCTCATATCATTTATATAACTTGGTGATCTAATCACAAATGATAATAGTGCAATCTCCTTTGTCACATAGTTAATTTGTACAACAACACCATGATCTATACAAATAGTGATGCTATGGGTCATAACTGTCCAACAATCTCCCACTTGGCCTATAGCTAGTCACTCGAGTGTCTTACACCCGAACTATGTATGGTTGTCTCAAATTATTGAGAAAAGGCTTTCGTCGGTGGATTTACATGATCATCATCTGATGCGATTTATACGATCATCACATCGCCACGATGTATGATCCGAACGAATCAGATGAATAGTCGAAGTATGTATCTGGATCGTTGATGAGACCCTTAATTCTTTAGCCTGTGCTGACGCCTAGCTCAGCTGCTAACAGAACTATATCTAATCTAATTAGATTTGTTATTGACCCAGATGGCTTCTAGTGCTGCCTCAGCTGTAGCAATTGTCCGCATTTGTTGTTTATTCAGTAACAATATCTTGCTTGGAAGATTTCCAGCTCACTGTACGTTATTCAAACTGTATAGTACCATTTTCGACTTTTAGTCATTTTTCTCGGCTAGGAAACTTGCAGCAGTGATCCCAGTCACTTCAAGTTCTCCTTCTCCATAGTTTAAGACAGCATCCTTAGTTCTCTAAGATACTAACGAATGTTCTTAACATCAATCCAGTGACTATCACCTGGATTGGCCTGTTTGTGAATTCATATGCTCAAAGCGTATGAGATATCAGGTCGCATACATTTTTCAATGTACGAGTTCTCGGAGAATGTTAACAACTTTAAATCTATCCCAATAGATCTTTATTCCTAGAATAAAGGTTGTTTCTCCCAAGAATTCTACGGAGAATTTTCTCGAAAGCTAAGCTTTCACCGATTATTATTATGGGAATTTCATTTCCAAGAAATGACATATATTATCATTATTTATAGGACAGTCACTATCAGTGCGCTCCCACTAACCTCCTTATATACACAAGAATCATTTTCGTTTTGAATTAAATCATAAACCATTATGATTACATCAAAACGATAATTCCAAGAACCCAATGCTTGCTTCAATCCAAACATGGATCGAATAACCTGCAAACCTTGTTTGCTAGTTTTGGTACGAAAAAACCGACATGATGTTGTAAACATCCACTAAAAGGTTTCCTTTTAAGGAAAGCGATTTTGTCGTTCGAGCTGCCATGTTTCATAAATGAAACATGCAGTTTAAGCAAGCATTATCCAAATGGATTTACCGTGGCAACAGTTAAAAGGTTTCATCGTAATCAACACTATGTTGCTAATGATACCTTTTCGCTACAAGACTAGCTCAGTACGTTAGTATGTTGCCATCAATGTATGTCTTCCTTGAAGACTTATATAGTACCAGTAGGCACAATGTCTTGCGGTACAACAACTAGTGTCTAAATATTATTGATATACATGGAATCCATTTCGGACTCATGGCACTTTGCCATTAATAGAGAGTTGATACCTTGTATCACTTCCTTATACGTAGTCAGTTCGTCTTCCTCAATAAGATTGACATCTTATTAGGTGAGATCAGAAACCCATACCCCAAATTATTTTCCGACTCTCTCCGATCTATGCGGTTCTTGTGTATTCGAAGATTACTGATACAGTTTCATCCTTGATGAACTGTTTATGTTCTATTAGGAATCAGTGCCTTGAATAGTATTACACTGATTTTCATCCAGATTTACTATCCTCCCACTTACCACTGCATATCGGTATTCCTCTTAGGAAAACCACATGGCGAGCAACAATTTAATTGTTCTCTTGTGAGTTGTCATGTTATATATTTGAGATTTATTTATATTCAAAATATAAATTATGTCATTCACATCTAATGTGCTTATCTCAAAATCATTCTTTATATAATGAAACACTTTAGTGTTCTAGAATATAAAGGTTTACCCGCAGTGGGTTAACACTAATATAGAGATAATGTATCTAGTCAAACTAGTCACATTATAACAGTTTCCAAATTTAAGTACACACCCGAAGGTAGTTCCTAAACTTAGGTATCTACGATTGAAACAGTGATTTTCGTCATGTTTCTAATCCACAGATTAATCTCAATTGATGTTAGTATTCTGCTAAAAGCAGATTCTGAACATCAGTACATATTTATATCACACTAAGTATCTAAAATCCAATTTTAATACTAGTAGTGAATATATTTATGACAAACATATTTGAAATCAGAGCCTTGCTCGTTCTTCAATTCCTTTATGTCTGCTTTGTCCAAGCGGCAGTCATGCTTCCGCGATCCCATTTGCCACAATTTAGCAGACATTTTAGGATATGTCATTTATCTTCTCAGAAGATTATAATGATTTTGCCTTTGCCCTTGTTCAACATTCTAGAAGCCTTTGGTCTAGCCTCGGCCTTCTAGAATATCGAAGTATAGTGCGCCTTGAGCTACTTGTCTTATTGCAAGCTTTGACTTTATCTCCTATAGAATAGTCATTAACTCTCCAAGAGTTATTTATTGCAATTCAGTACTTCTAAAATCTAGATATAGATTTATGAAGATCCTTCAATTTCATTATCGTACATTAATGATCTAATCCTTAGTTCTGAATAAGAAATTAAAGAGTCTAATGCGACAAACTTAATGGATTAAGCACTTAAGTTATCATCACATAAATCTTCCAAAGATTATGCTCTACTATTGCTTAACTTCGGGCTTAGGCCTAATATGTTATTGTATCTAATAAAGTAACTTATTAGTTTCCAGGACCATCCTGAAATTTATTCCCAGTCTGAAAATTAAACCATTTAAATACATTTTCCCTAGGATTATGTTTTAAATGTCGTTCTTTCAATTTTATCTTGATTCTAATATTCCAACTATTTAATCAACGATTTAGGTACTGTTTATTATAATGGTTACAATAGTCCAACTATTTAATCAATTATAATTTTAATAAAATAAAAATCAATTATATTGATTACTATAATCCAATTATATAACCAACTATAAATGAGTAGTTTGAATATAGTCCAGCTATTTATTAAAACAACGTTTTAAATATTAGTCCAACTAACATTTAATATATTGACGAATGATATTTGAATGAGCGCGTATGGCAAGTAATTAATCGAATATTGAAAATTCAATTCTTGCCTCCCTAACCCTCTGTCGAGTACTCGGGAAACCGTGTTTCCTAGTGGGCTAGGATCCCGTTAAATATCACACAATCTTGACTTTGGCCAACAAATTGTATGATAATTAACTAGGTAGATCTCTAAGATCGATTGGATCCAATCCAATTCCTAGATCCGGTAGGGGGACATCCAAGTTCGCAACATATATCTTATATATGCCAATACATCCAATGTATTGCCTAACCTTTTTCCTCTGAATCAACTAAGCCTTGGCTTTGGCACAACAAACTTAGTGATCCCAGTTAAGTGCGACCCATTGACCATGGAAAGCTTCGTAATCAATGTCGATGGACAAGAAGTGGTCTTGACTTTAGCCAACAAACCACAACTTGGACAAGACACGATATGGAACAAAGCTCTCGTGATTCAAACACACCTTCGACGGACAAAAGGCCTTGACTTTGGCCAACAAGCCAATGTCAGTCTTGGATCTTGAGTCAGAATCACTCAATGGAAGGAAAAACGCTTAATATTAGTGAGGGTTTTTTCGCGTGCAAATTGGCAACCAATTTATTATATTTGTTAAGGTCTCATCATCATACACCCTTAAACATGCATTCTAAACACATAATAAAGCGCATATGATAAAATAATAATGATATGCGGATGGATATTTTACACATTGATCCTAGATCAAATCTATCACTTTCTCTCTCCCGCTAGCACATGTATTACTTCTACCTGTTACACTACACTTCTAAAGAAACCTCATTTACATTGAGGGGAATAGGTGAGAAGAGAATACAAAGAATAAAGAGGTTATAAGGCTGGACATGTAGGTCCAATTAATAAATCAAATTTATTACAATAATTTCTAAAATTGCCCCACCCATCTAATATCCATATGATATATATTATTCATGCATCGCAACCATGTATTCACACAAGCATGTCATCAATCAATTTAATCAAATTAATTAATCTGATAATTAGTGACCATCCAATGTTCAAACAACGATTTGATTTTGTTCGAGTGAAACTCGTTTTGTGAATAAGTACTCAAAGTACGAATTCTCGAATTAAATTAAACTACATAATTAAATCCAATTCAATATGCATTTAATTCTAATTGGCTTATTTAATTCCAAATTAAATAACACACTTTATTTAACTAACCTTTACGATTTAAATTCCAAATTTAATCGCAAAGCGTCTCAAAGACCGATTAACGTCCAGCGTCAATTTAATTCAAGTCTAATGGGCTTTTAATTAACTTCTTAAGGAGTGGACTTTTGGTCAACTCGGGTCAAACCGAATAACCAAAATCCAATCCGAGATTTACCCCATAAGCCCAGAAATAAATTTTGGCCCATTGTAGGCACTGCATTTTTACGTGTAAGACCAGATGATGAGTCTCATTTGGAGGCACTACCTTTTAAGTCGCGGAAGTCGCGGGAAATGGACGTCGGAACGGAAGAGTCAAGAATTGATGTTGGATTTAGTTCACGTGTTTAGATTCGGGTTTGCTTGTTGGACCTCCGTTTTAAAACTTAACCTTAGCCCAAGCCAATTAAATCACATCCATAATAATTAAATTATTTAAAATATATGTCACAAATTAAATTTAAACTAAATCTAAATTAAATTGAAACCAAAACTAATTAAATTAAATTGAAACCAAAACCAATTAAATTAAATAACTAATTGAAATGAAATTAAAATAACCAATTAAATTCCTAAATTAAAGAAATTAAATTCCTAATCTAAAAATCACAAACCAATTAAATTGAAATCTTAATTAAATTAAACACAAATTAAATTAAATTAATAAACAAAATTAAAATAATACACTCACCAAATTAAAAATAATTCCCCACAAAAATTACATAATGTCTTGCCTTAAATAATTAAAATTAAATACACATAAATTAATTGATTTTGTTTCCTTTCAAAACATGCACAAACTTAACCCTAATTCCTCTACCCTCTCACTATAAATATAACACAACTCCTTGGTTTTTTTCAATCCTGACGACCAACCAAAAGCTCACCACCATCTCTCTAACCTCTCAACCAAAAACCCTAGGCAGGCTCCCTCCTCTTAACCACTCGGCACAATGCCACAGCTAAAAAAAAACTTCAGCGCACAGCCTTTCTCTCCCTCACCAACGCACCAACAGCCCCTCTCCACCATGAAAAAAAGGAAAAAACCCTAGATTAATAGACAACACTTGACAGCCTCTCTCCCTTCTCTCTTCGACCATTCCTCTCCTCCTTCGGCGGACCCTGAACACTTACACACCAACTCCACTCACTCAAACAAACTCACGACACACACAGAGCAAAGACCTTAAACGCATAAATAGCTCACACCACTCACAAGCCGTAAAACTGCCCCTTAACGAAACCAGATCAACAAAAACCCTAACCTTAAACTAAAAAAAAATAGCCTATCATAGGCCACAAAGCTTCACGCTACGATGAACTCACATGGCATAGGCACGAGACAAAAACCCTAGACTCACGAACTCACACGGACAGACATCAAACAACAATAATCAATCACCACTCAATCAACTCTCTCCACACCCTCATCAGTAGCCAAATACACACGTCCAGCAGCCATTCCATTAAACCCAACGTGAGCTCCACGCAGCAGATCAAAAAACCCTTCACGCCCCTTAATGCAGACCACTGAGACATGAAGCCAAGCCGAATAACAACCACAACTCACCACACCATCACTGATTCTCTACCTAATCTCGGAAACCCAAAACCACTCGACACTCCACTCCACAGTTGCTACAAATCCCAAATTTAAAATATTAAATTTATTTTACTGATGAATTCCAAACTAATCGCATTCTCTCTCTTCCGAACGCATTTAATCCTAGATTAAATTTCTCTCTCTTAATTAATCCCAGATTAATTTTCTAAACGAGTCAACCGTCATCGGTGAATCTTTGGGAAGCGAGCCAAGAGACCCCTGGATATATTGGCAGTAAATCCGGTTATCAGACTATCCGATTAAGTGTATACCTCGTACCACGTGCATACCGATTTACAAGACATGGTTGGCTTTTAGCAAAGCACCATGCTGTTAGACAATTATGACCCATAGCGTCACTGTTTGTAAAAGACATTGTGTTTTTATACAAAATTAACTATGTAGTAATGAAATTGCCATTTTACCGTTTCGTAATTTATTTACTTTGATATATAAATGGTAAAAAGTCCATATGATTAGTTCGGATTGAGATGATATGAGACAGTATCAATCCATAAAGGTTTAATCATTAAATATCCCTAGTCGTAGTATTATCGAGACTGGACATCGATAATGCGGAATAGATTAGTATTGCACTTGTGCGCATTGTGAGGGCATAACGGCATAGTTCTCATATGTTTAAGTATATGATACTTATGCAAGTGAGATAGGAGGTTGTGTTTTACCGATGGTAAGGAAAATAACTTCGTTCTGGTAGTATGTATATGTGTCTAAGGGAGTCCGCGTCAGGGTAGATGTATTTGGTCTTAACTTGAGACTTGCATCGCTAGTACTTGCGACAATCGGTAAACTTTGGCTTTGGTCTTCCAGGGCTTTAACAGGTTCTGTGTACGCCTCTATTGGGTTTATTGAGAATGGTAGTGTATTGGATGTGATGTCAAGACGGAAGTATCATTTCAGACATATGGAGATGATGATCACGCAGGGATTCATAACTAGTTCTCTATTGTGTTGCAACCATCGGGATAATATGACAAGGCCATGATTATCCGATTCAAAGAGACTAGTTGCTTGATATCTGATATGTGCTTCGTACGAGGCAGACACCAATCCAGCCCCAGGCCTAGCACGTGACATCAGATACTGGATCGCAATATGAGATACTACGTATTCTACGCCCGACATAGATTATATATTCCAGTCAGAATATTTCTGGAGAATTGGGTAGGCACGGTGCTTTGCAAGAAGCCAACCATGTCTTGTAAATCGGTAAACACGTGGTATGACGTACTCACTTCATCAGATAGTCCGATAACCGGATTTACTGCCAACATATCCAGAGATCTCTTGGGTCGCTTCCCAAAGATTCACCGATGACAGTTGACTCGATTAGAATTAATCTGGGACAAATTAAGAGAGAGAAAATTAATCTGGGATTAATTGAAGCTTTATTTAATCTGGGATTAAATGTGTTCGTAAGAGAAAGAACGCGATTAATTTGGAATTAATCGGTAAAATAAATTTAATAGTTAAATTTGATTTTTCTATTTAATTTATTTGAATGGGCTAAAATTAAATATTGGATATATTAATATGAATTGGATTTCTTTATGAAATTAAAGTCGGACTTTAACACGAACGAACGAATTAATTTAGAATTAATTCTTAAACGACGTTCGTGATATATTTGCGAGGCATCGTTATTTAATTAAATTAGATTTAATTATTTAGCGACGAAAGTTCATTTAATCGGATTAAACGGAACCGTGCCGCGGTAAATATTGTAGAGATATTTGAATTTTGAATTCAAATATGGGGCCCACTTCACATGTGGTAGTTGGCATTTATTCCAAGCCACCTACCACTCAACCAACTTGTATTAGTTTGGAAAAACCATTTACCCAACTACAAAGTTTAGGTGAAAAGGGTAAAAGCCTTTTACCAAAACCAACTCTCTCTCTCTCTCTTTCGGTAACACTTTGAACCAAAAACAAACCTTAGCACACATGGCTTGGGCGTGAGCTTCTCTTCTACCTCTCTTTGGATTTTGTTTCAAATCAACAAAGCTAGAACTTGTACAAGTCAACAAAGGTGATAGGGAAACTAACTCAAAGCTTGGAATCTACAAAGGTTGGATCTTAGAGATCATCTTCTCAAAATTTTAAAAGCTCAAATCCGTTCATTGTAAGTATATTCCGCAACTTATAATGATCTTAATCACTTGTTTTCATGCTTATTAGATCATTGGCATGTTCTAGGAACACTAACAATGGTATGATGAGCCAATTTTAAGCATGAAAATTTATAGGGTTCTTGAGCCTACAATTTGGGGCTTTTATGTTTGAACATGATTCTTTCAAATTGATGCTTTGAGCATGCTTAGAATATGATAACTTAGAGTTATGCATGATTACATTTGAAATATAATGATTGAATCAAAAAAAAAAATCTAAGCTTGGCTGAATCTATAATGCAGTGGACTGCACTGTTTTTAATTTTTTGTAACATGAAATGATGTGTTTAAATGCATGTTTAAATGTTGATTGTTGGTTTGATTGGATTATAATCAAAGTCAATAATGTTTATGTTAAAATCAAAGAGCATGTTGAGCATGAAATGATGAATTTTGGCTTCAATTTGTGTTGAAGCATAAATTGTTGGATTAAGCATGATTAATTAAGTTAGTTGGTATTTTGGAAATATTGAGTTTATTTAATTAATCATTGCTAATACACTTTAATTTATAATTATAATATTTGGAATATTAAAATTATAATAATTGGCCTTTAAAGTTTATTGGGCTAAAAGTGTGTATTTGGGCTTAATGGCTTGGTTTGACCAAGTTTGGTCTTGGACTTTTGTGTTGGATCCAATTGGGCCCAAAACCAATTCCATAAAGTCCAAATACATCACTTGGCACTTTAAAGAATTTAATTGGGCCTAATGGGCCTAAATTGATTTGTTGGCAATAGCGTGATTCCTATTGGGCCTTGGCATTTTGGGATTGATCCATTGTGGCCAAAACCCATGCCTTAAGAATCAATTAAAAGCCCATTGGACTTTAATTAAAATGACATTGGATGTTATTGGGCCTTTGAGATCCATCAAGATTGGATTTGGAATCCAAGTCTTTAGGGCAAATAAATAAGTGTAAATATTTAATTTGGAATTAAATTGAGATATTATTGAATACAAATAATTTGGATTTAAAGTTGTAGTTCGATATAATTCAAGAATTTGTACTTAAAAGTATTTATTCTTAAACGAGTTGGACTCGCGCAAATCAAATCATTGTTTGAACATTGGATGGTCATTAATTCAAAGATTAATTAATTGAATTAGATTGATAAATATCATGCTTTGTATGATTACATGAATGTGTTGTATGAATAATGTATATTGGATGGATATTAGAAGTGCAAGGGCAATTTTGGAAATTGTAATAAGTTTAGAATTTATTAAATTGGACCTACGTGTCCAGCTTTTATCTCCTTATTCTTTGTATTTCTCTTCTCACCAATTCCCCTCAATGTAAATGAGGTTTCTTTATTGTATTATGTAATTGGGTAGGAGTTAGAATAGTTCTAGCCGGGAGAGAGGAAACAGAGCGATTTGTTCTAGGAACAATCTGTTTAAATATCCATCCGCTTATCGTTATTAATTTACTTTTGCGCCTTATGATGTTTTAGAAGCATGCTTAAGGGTGTATGATGAGTCATAATCAAAATATAAATATTGTTAGTCACATCTAATGTGTTTATCTCAATATCATCTTTATAAAATAAAACACTTTAGTGTTCTAGAATATAAAGGTATACTCGCAACAAGTAATACTCGATATATAGATATTGTTTCTAGTCAAACTAGTTACATTATAACAGTTTCCTAATTTAAGTACACACCCGAAGGGTAGTTCCAAACTTAGGTATCTACGATAAAACAACGACTTTCGTCCCATTTCCGATTCGCAGATTAATCTCAATGAAGTCAGTATCCTCTGCTCATAGCAAATTCTGCACATCAATGCATATTTATGTATCACACTTATTATTTAAAATCCAATTTTAATACTAGTAGTGAACATATTTCATGACAAACATATTTGAAGTCAGAGCCTTACTCGTCTTCAATTCCTTCATGTCTGCTTTGTCCATAAGGCAGTCACGCTTCAGTGATCCCATTTGCCACAGTTTAAGCAGACATATTGGGATATGTCCTTTGTCTTCCTAGAAAATATTAATGATTTTGCCTTTGCCCTTTTCTATATCCCAGAAGCCTTTGGCCATGCCTTGGGTTTCTAGAATATCGAAGCAAGGTGCACCTTGCGCTACTTGCCTTATTGCAAACTTTGGCTTTATCTCCTTGAGAATATCCATTAACTCTCCAAGAGTTATTAATTGCAATTTAATACTTCTAAGATCTAAGAATAGATCTATGAAGATCCTTCAATTTCTTCATCATACTTTAAGGATCTAATCCTTAGTTCTGATTAGGAAATTAAGGAGTACTTTTGACAAGTATAATGGATTAAGCACTAAAGTTATCATCATATGAATCTTCCAAAGATCATGCTCTACTATTTGCTTAACTCTAGGCATAGGCCTAATATGTTATTTTATCAAATAAAGTAACTTATTAGTTTCCAGGACTATCCTGAAATTTTATTCCCAATTTGAAAATTAAAGTCGTTTAAATACATTTTCCTTAGGATTATGTTTTAAACATTAATCTTTCAATTTAATCTTGATTCTAATAGTCCAACTATTTAATCAACGATTTCAGGTACAATCTAATGTAATGATTACTATAGTCTAACTATATAACTTATTACAATTTTATTGGTTAAAATCAAATATATATTGATTACTATAATCCAATTATATAATCAACTATAATTGATTGGTAAAATTCAAATATATTGATTACTATAATCGAATTATATAATCAACTATAAATGAATTAGTTTGAATACAGTCCAACTGTTTAATTAAAACAATAATTCAATATTAGTCCAACTAATACTTTAATTTATTTGACGAAATATTTAAATGATCGCGTATTGGCAAGTATCTAAACGAAATTGCAAATTTAATACTTGCCTCCCACTATTTTTCGGCGAGCCTCTAACCCTCTGTCGAGTACTTGGGAAACCTAGTTTCCTAGTGGGCTAGGATCCCGTTAAATAACACACAACCTTGACTTTAGCCAACAAGTTGTATGATATTTAACTAGGTAGATCTCTAAGATCAATTGGATCCCATCCAATTTCTTGATCCAGTAGGTGGACATCCAAGTCTGAAACATATATCTAATATATGCCAATATATCCGATATATTCCCTAACATTTTTTTCCTCTAAATCACTTAAGCCTTGGCTTTGGCACAACAAGCTTAATGATTATAGTTAAGCGTGACCCATTGACATGGAGAGCTTCGTAATCAATATCGATGGACAAGAAGTGATCTTGACTTTGGCCAACAAACCAATGCCAACTTTGGATCTTGAGTAAGAATCACTCAACGGAAGGAAAAACGCTTAATATTGTTTGAGGGTTTTTCGCGTGCAAATTGGCAACCAATTTATTATCTTTACTTTGGTCTCATTATACACCCTTAAGCATGCATTCTAAAAGCATAATAAGGCGCGATAAATAAATAAATTAATAATGATATGTGGATTGATATCTCACAAATTATTCATAGAACAAATCACTCACTTCACTCTCTCTTCGCGGCTAGAACTATTCTAACTTCTACCCAATTAATTAATACAATAAAGAAACCTCATTTACATTAAGGGGAATTGGTGAGAAGAGAATTACAAAAAGTAAAGAGATAAAAGGCTGGACACGTAGGTCCAATTAAATAAATTCTAAATTTATTACAATTTCCAAAATTGCCCTCACCCTTCTAATATCCATCCGATATGCATTATTCATACAACATATTCATGTATTCATACATATCATATTATTCAATCAATCTAATCCAATTAATTAATCTTTGAATTAATGACCATCCAATGTTCAAACAACGATTTGATTTACGTGAGTCAAACTCGTTTAAGAATAAATACTCAGAGTAAGTATTCTTGAATTATATTGAACTACAACTTTAAATCCAATTTATTTGTATTCAATACTAATTCCAAATTTAATTCCAAATTAAATATTTAAACTTACTTGTAAGCCTTAAAGACTTGTATTCCAAATCCAATCTTAATGGGTCTCAAAGGCCCAATAACATCCAATGTCATTTGAATTAAAGTCCAATGAGATTTTAATTAATTTTTAAGGCATGGGGTTTGGCCATAATGGATCAAACCCAAAATACCAAGGCCCAATAGGAATCACCCTATTGCCAACAAATCAATTTAGGCCCATTAGGCCCAATTAAATTCTTTAAAGGGCCAAGTGATGTATTTGGACTTTATGGAATTGATTTTGGGCCCAATTGGATCCAATCCAAAAGTCCAAAACCAAACTTGGTCAAACCAAGCCCATTAAGCCCAAATACACACTTTTAGCCCAATTAAATAATTCAATGCTTATTAACATAATTATAATATTCCAAATATCACAATTATCTTAATTAAAGTGTATTAGCCATGATTAATTAATTAAACTCAATATTTCCAAAATACCAATTAACTTAATTAATCATGCTTAATCCATCAATTTATGCTCAACACAAATTGAATCCAAAACATATCATTTCATGCTCAACATGTTCTTTGATTTAACAGAAATATTATTGACTTTGGTTCTAATCTAATCAAACCAAAAATCAACATTTAATCATGCATTTAAACACATCCAATGGTGTAAAAATCGAAAAATCAAAGTGTAGTCCAAGTAGTCCAATTCAGCCACAATAAGGAATTTTAAAAAATTTGATCCAATCAATTTTTCTCAAATCTAATCATGCACAACTCTAAGTTAACATAATCTAAGCATGCTCAAAGCATCAATTTGAAGAAATCATATATAAAATACAAAAGCCCCAAATTTTAGTCTCATGAACCCCTAAAATTTTCATGCTTAAAATTGGCTCTGATACCATTGTTAGTGTTCCTAGAACATGCCAAGGATCTAATAAGCAAGAAAAGGTGTTCATAAATTCATTATAAGTTTCGGAATTACTTACATTGAATGGATTTGAGCTTTTAAAATTTTGAGAAGAAGATCTCCAAGATCCTTCCTTTGTTGATTCCAAGCTTTGAGTTGGTTTCCCTATCACCTTAGTTGATTCCTTGAAGTGCTAGCTCCTTTGAAATTGCAACAAAATCAAAGAGATGAAGATGGAGTTGTTCACGCCACTTTTTAGGTTTTAGGGTTTGTTTTGTGTTGTGTTACTAAAGTGAAGAGAGAGGGCTAGGGTTTTGTTAAAGGGTTTTTACCCTTTTCAACAAAACCATGTAGTTGGGGTTATTTGGTTTCACTTAAACCAAGTGGTTGGAAAGTAAGTGGTTTTGGCATAAATTACAACCATTTTCCAACCACCACTTCACATGTGTGACATGTGTGAAGTGGGCCCCACCATTTTGAATTCAAAATTAAAAATGTCTCTACGAACATTTGTCGATGCTCGGATCCATTTAATCCGATTAAACGAACTTTCGTCGCTAAATAATTAAATCTAATTTAATTAAATAACATGCCTCGTAAATATATTAGGAACGTCGTTTACGAATTAATTCTAAATTAATTCGTTCGTTCGTATTAAAGTCCGACTTTAATTTCGTAATGAAATCTAATTCATATTAATATATCCGATATATTAATTTTAGCCCATACGAATAAATTAAATAGAAAAATCAAATTTAACTATTAAATTTATTTTACCGATTAATTCCAAATTAATCACGTTCTCTCTCTTCCGAACACTTTAATCCCAGATTAAATAATACCTCAATTATCTCAGATTAATTTTCCTCAATCTTAATTAATCCAGATTAATTCTAGATTAAATCCTGCTCGGTGAATATTTGAAAAGCGACCCAAGAGATCCCTGGATATATTGGTAGTAATACGGTCATCGGGTTATCCGAATACGTGCGTACCTCGTACCACGCGCTTACCGATTTACAAGACATGGTTGGCTTCTAGCAAAGCACCGTGCTACCCAATTCTCCAGAATTTCTTATTGGAATATATAATCTATGTCAGGCGTAACATACGAAGTATTGCGTATAGGGATCCACTATCAGGTGTCACGTACTAGGCTTGGGGCTGGAATTATGTCTGTCCCATATGAAGCACATGTCGGATGTCTGGTAACTAGTCTCTATAATCGGATGAACATGACCTAGTCATATCATCCCAATGACTGCAGTACTTAAGAGTACTAGTTCCTTATCCTACGTGACATCATCTCCACTATGACTAGAGGATACATCCTTCTTGACATCACACCCAATACACTACGATTCTCAATATACCCAGCAGAGGCGTACACAGATTCAGTTAAAGCTCTGGACGACCAAAACCAAAGCA